>JARVZY010011826.1:0-41785 GCA_030686995.1 Artemisia argyi
AAATGTGGTTCACGACACCTAAGGTTCTCAAATGATCCAACAATTGCGAAATAAATGGCTTTTTCCTAAAATTGCGGAACAATCTGGTTAAATTATATTTGCTAGAGGTGTGGGGGGCTGGGGCCCAGTTGGTTTCTCGGCTCCCCACCAATTTCTTGTAAAATCCTATTTATTGTTAATAAAAAGTGATGGTTTATAATAAAAAAAAATAAAATAAAATAAAATAATAATAATAATAATAATAATAATAATAATAATAATAATAACGTACTATAACAAATTCCATCTAAATTGTCCAATACTGACCGATTTGATTTATTCTCCCACGCATATGCGTTCATATTGCTAGTTATTTTGCAGATGCTTCTACTACATATTAATTGGATCGATGTTGTTCCCATCTTTCAGTATATTTAAGGTATTTAGTTTCAGACAATTGTATGATATTGCATATGCTTTCATGTAAAAATCTTCTCCCACGCTTAGATCGTCCATAGAAATAGAAAATTTAGACTGGAGTGGGGAACTATTTCATCCTGTACAATTTCTTGTGATTCTTTGTTTCTAGCTCCTTGCAAGCTTAATAAAATTTTGTTAAAAGAAAAACTTAATTTCAGACAATACTGTTTTGCTCTACATGAGTGATTCTCTTATATCGTTGAAAGGTAAAAAAAACAAGATGTTTTCTCTAAATGTATAACAAAACATGAGTATTGTGTCATGACTATCATTACTAGTGAAATTGTTTGGATACATTGGTTGCTTGCACATATATATATATATATATATATATATATATATATATATATATATATATATATATATATATATATATATATATATATATATATATATCTCGGTGTTTATCTTTGTCGTCATGCTCTAATGTATTGTGTCAATAATAGTACTTCTCAGATTCCACACAATATGTACAATGTTTAATGAGTGAACTAGAAATGTTGAGATCGATTGTCATTTCAGTCGTCATACTTGCCTTTTTTTATTTCATCTTTAAAGATCGCAAACATCTTACCAAAACACACTTTGGCCCAAGTTTTCGGTCCATATTTTCTAGAAATTAGAGGGAATATTGAAAATTGTATTATTTCACTAAACATTGAAGATTACATGACATTAAATAGAAGACAAACTAACCTAACAGGCTTGCGGGCCTTTATTATCTAATATGCCCTCTCAAACTCGGAATACTGCAGTGGTAGACATTGAGAGTTTGCTAAACATAACATAAACTAAAACTAAAAAACAAACAAAAAGCGGAGTGTCCCAGAGTGCAAACTCGGTGCTAGACGGAGTCTCAATATGATGCAATCTACGCTGTAACAAGGTGACAACAATCAAGTCTGAAACAGACAGACCAAAGTCATTGCAAAACCAAAATCAAAGCAGAGCAACATAATTATAGAGATGAACGAGAGCAGATTCATGCAGACAGGTGCAAATACACATACAGAGCAAATTCAGCCAGATAGAGCAGATTTAGACAGACAAGTGCAGACTGAACAGATTCAGACAGGCAGATGCATGGTTAGACGTAACCAAATGCAGAATCAGAGCGAAACTAGGCGGAAGTAGATGTAGAACCACGTGTGAAACCAAAGCAAGTTGTTGATATCGAGATGCTACACATAACTACTCAAGACATAGTTGGATTAGTTAAGACTGTAACATCACCATCACCAACACCATCACCAATAAGCCATTGTAACCCCAACAAACATAACCTTGATTACTAAATACCGATACTGATACAAATTGTTCCATACCAAACAGAACCGTTAACAACTAGGAACTGAACCATACGATAATGCGAAAACTAATCAAAATCAAACGTTAGTTTTTTTTTGAACGACGGCTTTGTATTAAACTAGCAAAAGCTAGAGAGAATTACAAGGAATTAATAGTTACTAGAGAATTTTTCAACCAACCTACCCAACTAAACTTAAGCTTAGGATTTTTAGAAGAAAACCATAAGAACGATTGCGAAACTATACTATCCCAAAGCACCCTTTTCAAAGGCGGCGAATTAGAAAAAACCAAATGATTGCGAAAACTCCATATGAACCACATAAGAGTTCCTCCCACGCCATCAAGGATCAACCGAGCTTTACTAGAGAGTAACGAAGAATCTAACCACATACACCATTCCAAGATGTTTTCACAAAAAGGAATGTCGAGCTCCCACCACATAGCTAACAAAGCCCACAAATCTTTAGCAAACTTGCAGCTAAAGAAGATATGATTTACCATTTCAACGTCTTCCTGAAAAATAAGGCAAAGAAGAGAATCAAGATCAATACCTTTCCTATCCAAGTTCATCCTAGAAGGAAGCTTGGTTAGCGTTAACTAGAAGGAAGCTTGTTTAGCGTTAACCTCCACAAGAAAACATTGATCTTTATAGGAACATTTTTGTTTCATCGAGTAGCCGAAGAACCCACATCAAGGGTATGAGAATCAATCAAGGAACGCACCGACGCAACGGAAAACCCTTTGGAAACGTCAAGCGACCATTGCCAAGTGTCTATGTGCTCGGATAAAACAATGGATCCAACTAAGAGCTTCAATTCAGAAAACTGGGAGAGTTCAATACCTCCTCTCGAAAACCTTCTAAAAGAAGAAACCCAATCCTGAAGGGCTAACCGATTTGCAACACAACAACTCTTATCATTGTCTAGCATATAGACGCGAGGAAATTGAACTTTTAAAGGCAGGTTACCACACCAAACATCATCCCAGAATTTGATAGAAGCTCCATTCCCAAGCTTTCTAGTGCACAATGAAAGGAGATCGATACCTTTCTTGTTGAGAGACTTAACCGAGGAAAGAATACCTCTCCGAGGGCTAAAGCAAGAGCTGTACAAGGGAAGATCGAATATACCTCCATGGTATCCGTGAATCTCCTTTATAACAGTAACCCAAAGGTCTGTGGACTGAATAAGAAACCGCCAAAGCTATTTGAACAGAAGGCCTGCATTGAGCGAATAAATGCTACCAATACCGAGACCGCCCCGCTGCTTACTTGACATACAAGTTTTCCAACTCACCCAAGCCATCTTCTTCTCGCCCAAGTCACCTCCTATAAAAAAATGATTCTGCATGGACTCCAACTTGTTACAAACAGCAACAAGTACCTTATAAAGCGACATATAGTATGTTGGTAAACTTCCAAGAACTGCCTTAACTAATGAGAGACGTCCACCTACAGAAAGTAACCTAGCATTCCATTGCGTGAGCTTGGAATAGAATTTATGAACGATGGCATCCCAATTAGAACACCTTGCCATGTTGCAACCTACGGGAACACCAAGGTACTTTAAAGGTAATTTAGCAACTCCACAACCAAGAACATTAGCCATGATCGAAACTTTATCATCAGAAACACAAACACCAGAAATGTTGCTTTTATGGACATTAATTTTTAGCCCAGAGACTAAATAAAAATAGCGGAGGATACAAAGCAAGTTATGAGCATTATTGCAAGACCATTCACCAATAAAGATGACATCATCGGCGTAGATAAGATGAGATAAACACAGATTGTTATCACCAACATGAGCGCCTGTATAAATGCCAAGATGAGTAGCTTTACGAATGAGAACATGTAAACCTTCCATAGCCAAGATAAAGAGGAGAGGTGATAAAGGATCACCTTGTCTTAAGCCCCTAGAAATCTCGAACTCCACCGTGGGAGACCCATTGACCAAAATGGAAGCACGAGCATTACTAAGACAACCTTTTATCCAAGATCGCCATGTTGGACCGAACCCATGCTTATCCATAACTAAATCCAAAAAGTCCCATCTCATGGAATCGAAAGCTTTCTCAAAGTCGACTTTAAAGATCATAAGTTGTTTTTTGCATTTACGATACCAGGCCATAACTTCGTTTAGAATAAGAGGACCATCAAGGATATTTCTACCCTTGATGAAAGTTGATTGCTCTGGACTCACACAACTTCCAATCATCGTACTAAGCCTATTGGCTAAAATTTTGCCTATGATTTTATATTGGCACCCTATTAGACTTATGGGGCGAAAATCCGAGACGAGCTTTGCATTAGAAACCTTTGGAATCAACGCAATATATGATGAATTGCATCCTTTGGGAAAATTTCCAGAAACGAAGAACTCTTGCACTAACCGTATCACATCCTTTTCAACAAGGTCCCAAAAAGTAGAGAGGAATTTAAAAGTAAACCCGTCCGGTCCCGGGGCACGATCACCACCACAATCCCACACCGCCCTCTTTATTTCTTCTCTAGTAATGTTACGTTCCAAGTATTTATTTATTTATTTACCGAAACCAAAACTATTAAAATGCACGTGCACCATCATAATATAATTACCACCGACCCATTATGCATATACACATATTCATCATCTAATCACTATCTATTTTTATGGTTTAATTTAGTCCGTCAATGGCGAACATGAATAAACAAACGAACTTACATAAGGATCTTACTTACAACACGCTACCGGCTACACGATCGAATTCGCTCTAACCAAAGACCCTTTTTTTTCTCATAGCTTTCAGACCATGTAGAAATCAGAAGAATACAAAAAATTGTATTATTCAGATTCACGGAACATTAAAAATTACATGACATTAAATAGAAAACAAACTAACCTAACGAGCTTACGGGCCTTGATTATAATAATCTATACTACATTATAAAAGATTTGGTACTTCGTATAAAAGAAAGTCTTAAAATTTCATGACAAAAAATATTACTATAAAATGAAAAATTAGAAAATTATTTAAAATTTTCACTTAAACCATATAGTAACCTCTCAAATAATGATATATTGTGATAGAATTGTTCATAAGAAAAGTTTGTTGACATAAATAATGGCTAAAAACATTATTAACATATTATCAATATCTCTATGTTTTAATTATTACAAAATATAAACTCATAGAACTAAAACTTGTGACTTAAACAAGTATTTAGTGATTAACATTTTCTCTTTACATCCAAATCACTTAAGGTATGAATAAACAAAGTGTTTAGTGCAATTTATGATCAAAGGAGAATTTAATTAAGTATTACAAAGTTTATTTAATTATATAAACATATTATATATTTTTGAAAAACACTTTTGGTAATTAAGAAAAATGTTTTATTCATACTAAATATATGAATTCAAATTTTTAACCAAAATCAGTTAGTTTTTCACCAAATAAACTTTCCTCACTAAAAAACAAAAAATCTGACCGTTACAGCTGGGCGGCCCCCTTAATTTTAAGGGGACCGGCACGCTCTTGTTGTCAGATTTTTTTGCCTATAAATACCACCTTAAATCTGGAATTTTATCACCTTTTGCACTCCTAAACTTTCTGTTCTAGATCTCCATTTCCAATCTCTAAATCCTTTGATCATACATTCTTAAATCTTTGTTTCAAAGTGATCCAAAGATCATCCTATCAAGTGCAAGAGAAGAATACTTCTATCCCTCAAGACAAGAAGTATTACAGCTTGTTGTGATCTCCACATCTAAGTTGTTAGAGCATCATCATTGTATTTATCTCATTGTGTGATTAGTTGTGAATATTTTTTAGAAGATAGTTTAGTTTGATATATATATATATATATATATATATATATATATATATATATATATATATATATATATATATATATATATATATATATATATATATAGTGTGTGATTGGTTAGTAGTTAGTTGTGAAGAAGAAAAGTTAGGAAGAAGATTGGTGTGTAGAAGATAGTTGTGAAGAAGATTGGTGTGTAGAAGGTGTGAATAAGTTGTGACGTAGTTGTGGTGTGTAAATTGGTGTGTAAGGTTTTCTCCGCCATAAGGGAGCTTGTTGACATAGTGAAGAAAACTCTCGAGTTAAGTGCTCGGGGAGTGGAGTAGGGCAAGGAAGGTGACCTTGCAGCCGAACCACTATAAATCTCTTGTCTCGCGGTTCGATCTTTCCAACTCTCATCTATTTCTTTACTTACATTATTATTGCTTTATCATACATATTTAGTGTTGTTCATATTGTTCATGACTTGATTTCATATAGCATAGAATCTATATTTTTGAAAACAAAGAAAACTTTCAAACAATCTTTTATAACAAATTAAAAAGACGTAAAACAATTGGTATCAAGAGCCACGTCTAACAAAATTTTTTAAAATATGTTGTATTTTAAAACTTGTAACGATTTATAGAATCTTTAAAATATTTAGAAGGGCAATCTATGCAAAGACCACCACTATTTGAAAGTGATGGATTTTTATATTGGAAAAATAGATTCGAAACTTATGTGAAATCAAAAGATCTTGATCTTTGGCATATTATTACCTTTGGTGATTTTCCCCCTATTAAATATAATGTTGAAACTAAAATGGATGAAATTGTACCTTTTGAAAAACAAAATGATGATTTGAAAAAGAAACTAGCAAAAAATAATGAGACTAAAATGGTTATTTATAATGCGTTACCACGCAAAGAATATGAAAGAATTTTTATGTGTAAAACCACAAAAGAAATTTGGGATTCTTTACTAATTACTCACCAAGGTAATAGTCAAGTTAAAGATAACAAAATAGATCTTCTTGTGCAACAATATGAACAATTTACGATTTCGGAAGAGGAATCAATTGATAATGCTTTTGCTAAATTTAACACTATTATCACAAGTTTAAAAGCACTTGATGAGACATTTTCTAGTAAAAATTGTGTTAGAAAATTTCTTAGGGCATTGCATCCGAAATGGCGAGCTAAGGTCACGGCTATTGAAGAATCAAAGAATTTGATGACGTTGTCACTAGATGAACTAATTGGCAACTTGAAGGTCCATGAAGAAATTATAAGAAGAGATTCGGAAATGGTCAAAGTCAAGAAAGAACAAACCAAATCCATTGCTCTAAAAGCCAAAAAGGAACCTAGTGACGATGATGATTCAAGTGACGAAAGTGAAGACGAAGAATATGCAATGGCCGTAAGAGAATTCAAGAAATTCTTCAAGAGACGAGGAAGATTCACTAGATCACCACGAGACGAAAGAAAACCGTTCCAAAGAAATAGAAGTGACAACTACGGGAAAAGAAAATGCTTTAGATGTGGAAGTCCAAATCATCTCATTGGCGAATGTCTAAAGCCGTCGGGTTATGAAAATCAAGGCGCTTTTGTTAGTGGAACATGGAGTGATAGTGACAAAGAAGAAATAGAAAAACCAAGAGACGAAAAGTGTTTTATGGCAAAAGGAACCGACGAAATATGTTTAGGAATTGACTTGGAGCCTGATGAATGGATCAAGGATAGCGGATGCTCGAGGCACATGACGGGGAACCGCAAGCTATTTTCTACATACAAGGCATACAATGGAGGTAACGTTATTTTCGGTAGTGACTTACGTGGAAAAATCATTGGCAAAGGTGCGATTTCTCAAGACTCACTTACTATTGAAAATGTAGAGCATGTAGATAATTTAACATATAACTTGCTTAGTATAGGACAAATATACGATAATAAATGTAGAGTTACCTTTACCGAAGAGGATAGCGAAATAGTTAAGAATGGAAAAATTATAGGTAGAGGAATTAGGAAAGGAGGCATATATGTTATGAGACTAGGAAACAAACCTGAGGATAGGATATGCCTAACGACCCTAGACGAAAACTCCACATTGTGGCATAGGAGATTAGGACATGCTAACATGCAACAAATACAATCTTTGGCCTCTAAGGAACTAGTTAGAAACTTGCCTAATCTAAAATATGACAAGCATTTTTGTGATGCATGTAAAATTGGAAAACAAGTTCATGCTAGTCACAAAGCTAAGAATTTAGTATCCACTACTAGGTGCCTAGAACTATTACATATGGATCTTTTTGGTCCATCTGCTGTGCGGAGCTATGGAGGAAACAAATATACCTTAGTAATAGTAGATGACTACTCACGATACACGTGGACTAGGTTTTTAAGTGACAAGACCCAAGCCTTTGAAAAATTCGAAATATTTAGTAAAATGATTCAAAATAAATTCGGATGCACAATAGTAGCCATTAGGACGGACCATGGTAGGGAATTTGACAATGAAGTACAATTCGGAAAATATTGTGATTTAAATGGAATATCTCACAATTTCTCCGCTCCTCGTACTCCTCAATCAAATGGCGTAGTAGAAAGAAAAAATAGGTCACTACAAGAAATGAGTAGAACAATGTTAAATGAACAATCCATCCCACAAAAATTTTGGTGTAACACCGTAGATACTTCAACATATATTATTAATAGGATATCAATTAGGAGAATTCTATGAAAAACTCCTTATGAGTTACTAAGAGGTAGAAAACCAAACTTAAGCTACTTTAGAGTATTTGGAAGTAAATGTTACATTCTAAACACTAAGGATTACCTCTAAGTTTGATCCAAAATCGTATGAAGGAATATTTTTAGGATACTCACAAAATAGTAAAGCATATATAATACTTAACAAACACTTTATGAAAGTAGAAGAATCACTAAATGTAACATTTGATGAAACACCACCACCTCCTAAAACTTTACCTTTAGAAGATGATGACTTAGTCGAAGAAGAAGCTATTGAGGTTAGTAAAACAAAACCCATAGGAAATGATAATGAAGACATTAACTTAGAAAATAACAAAATTGTAAATGTTAAAGAATCTAGATCACATCCACTAGATAATATAATAGGACATCTTAACCAAAGAACCCTTAGGTCACAAGCTCAAGATAAAAATAATTTCTTTTGTTTCCTCTCAGCAATAGAACCTAAGAATATTAATGAGGCTTTAAAAGATGAAAGTTGGGTTATAGCTATGCAAGAAGAATTAAATCAATTTAAGGCAAATGATGTTTGGGAATTAGTCCCAAATCCAATGAATATGACCATCATAGGAACTAAATAGGTATATAGGAATAAATTAGATGAAAATGGAGTTGTTACTAGGAATAAAGTTAGGTTAGTTGCCCAAGGTTATAATCAACAAGAAGGAATTGATTATGACGAAACTTATGCCCCCGTAGCTAGACTAGAATCTATTAGGATACTACTTGCCTATGCATGCGCCCTAGACTTTAAGTTATTCCAAATGGACGTGAAAAGTGCATTCCTTAACGGTTTTATCAATGAGGAGGTATATGTGGCACAACCTCCAGGATTCATTGACTTCGCAAAACCTAATTATGTTTATAAGTTAAAGAAAGCTTTGTATGGACTCAAACAAGCTCCCAAAGCTTGGTATGATCGATTAAAAGCTTTCCTTATTAAACATGATTATTCCATGGGAATGGTAGATAACACTCTTTTCACTAAAAGGAAAGACCCAAATCTCATCATTGTTCAAATATATGTTGATGACATTATATTTGGATCGACTTGTCAAGACATGTGTGATGAATTTTCCAAAATCATGCATGATGAGTTTGAGATGAGTATGATGGGTGAGCTTAACTTCTTCATAGGATTACAAATAAAACAATTAGAAGATGGAATATTATTTAACCAATCTAAGTACATTAAGGAAATGCTTAAGAAATTTGGCCTAGAAGACTCAAAACCCATGAAATCTCCCATGTCTACGAAAGTAAAATTCACAAAGGATGATGAAGGTGAGTCCGTAGATAACACCAAGTATAGAGGAATGATAGGTAGTTTACTATACTTGACGGCAAGTAGACCCGATATCATGTTTAGTGTTTGCCTTTGTGCCCGTTTTCAAGAGGATCCCAAAACTTCTCACCTAGAAGCGGTTAAGCATATCTTCCGATATGTTAAAGGCACTATACACTTAGGATTATGGTATCCTAAGGGATCCGGCATAGAAACCATCGTCTATGCGGATTCGGATCATGCGGGAGACTACGTAGATAGAAAAAGCACTAGCAGTATTTGCACGTTTATGGGATGTTGTCTAACATTTTGGTTTTCGAAGAAGCAAACCGCTCTTGCTATTTCTACCATCGAAGCCGAATATGTAAGCGCTGGAAAGGCATGTCAACAAGCACTATGGATGAAACAAGCTCTTATAGACTATGGCATTAGGTTAGAAAACGTTCCCATTATGTGCGATAACAAAGGTGCGATAGATTTAAGTAAAAATCCGGTGCAACACTCTAGGACTAAACATATAGAAATACGCCACCACTTTCTTAGGGATAATGTACAAAAGGGGAACATATCTATAGAAAAATTTGCATCGGAAGATAACATTGCAGATATATTCACTAAACTCCTTAAGCGTGAATTATTCAATCACTTGCGTTTAGGATTAGGAATGATGGAACAAGTTGACTAAATTCTATTGCATTTAGAAAATTTTTCTTTTAAGTTTTGTATAAGATTTACTTTTCTTCCACTTCTCCATTTCTGAGTCTAGGAATCTATTTAACACAAAATTAAAAGATTGGGAAATATATTTTCTTTGCATATACTTTTTTGTAAAACCCAATCAATTTTTTTAAAAATTATTCTCATATCTAGGAAATTACATGAACATCATTTTCCTTGCATTGTTGACTAACGCTAAAAACATTTTTTTTTCATGCATAAACTCTCACATAAATTGTCAAGGTATATAATCTAATATATATCTTTGACATTCATGATCGAGCAAAAATCGAATCAAGGAGATTTTGGATTGTTTCTTAAGAAATTTTTTTTGGAAGTCGAAACAATTACAACTCCACATTTGTTGCATATAGGCACACACTAGGACAATATCACTCATAACATTGTTATCTTGTTTCATCACTAGATTTTTGACTCACTAGTTGCATTTGCCTTTGATCTAAGATAGTTGCCTTAGGAAGTTTAAGTGCTCTTGCCTTTGTTTGTCTCCTTTAGCTTATTATGTGTTACTTATTTGCTCTTTTGCTTAAGTTTTTTTGCATGCATGCTATATCTTGATTAGATTAGATGCTATATTGCCTAAAGGAATTGAACTTGCTTGAATCCAAATCCAAAAACACAATATTTCTGCAAATTTTCTGCCAAAAACCCATTTCTGGCAATCTAGAAACCATCAGATGGGCGGCCCCCTTAATTATGCAAGGCGGCCCCTTAATTTTAAGGGGACCGCCCCCTAATTAAGGGGACCGGCCATCTGCTGGACGGATTTACAGAATCTTTTCTGCTTCTTAGCCCATTTTAACCTACATTTCCCATTTTTCACCAACACATTTTGTCATAATCTCCCAAACAAACTTTATCCATCCATAAACACACAAATCTTACACTATAAATATCCCCAATCTTCAACACTCTCCATTCATCCCTTCATGACTTCTCCAAACAAACCAAAACCAAAAGCCTCAAGGCTTGCAAGGATGACGGAAAAACCCGTTTGGCGAAGAAAAAAGCCCTCGAAACAAATCCATCATAACCAATGAAGTTGGAAATCACTCAACACCTCCAACCACTTACTTCCCAAACTTTACACCTAATTCACAAGGACATTCATTTGATCCTCTTTACAAACCATACAACATTGGCCAAACATCTTCCTTCATGCCAAACCACTCATCTCATCCTCCAACCACTTATAATGATCCATACAAGTTTGATCAACCATCAAACTACAATTCCAACTACACAAACCCAATTCATCCATATCAACGCAATGACTCTCTCCGCATTGCCACGGAAAAGCAAAAGTTCCGTGATGAAATAACCCAAATCCATGATCTTAGTGATCTCAATGCCATGCACCTTGCACAACGCAACAAAGGGCAACCTCCATCATCATCGTACAACAATTGCCTACCCCACTCTCTCAACTTGGATCAAGTTACAAACCACACTCACTATTGCCCTTGTTGCATCATCCTTCAAAAACAAATTCTATACTTAAGTGAAGATATTTCTTGGATTGAATATCTCCTCACTCGTCCTCATCCCATACCACCCTTAACACGATACAACATCGTAAGATCCACCTCTTCCGCTCCATACCCCACTCCATATCCCTCTCCATCTAACAACTAAGCTTTATGCTTATGTTCTCCTTCAAGCAAATAAAACAATCAACCATGGGTTGCAAGCAAGTCCAAGTGCTCTCTTAGGCAATATAGGACTATGTCTCTTCTTTTATTTTATTGTAATCAATATGCTTTAAGCATATTGAATGTTGTAATGCTAATCATTTCTATGATGCTTGAATGAATCTATTTTTATTTGCATAATTGTTGCTTTGCATGTATATGTGTCTTGTTCTCTTCAAATATTTTGTGTAGCCAAGATTTCCATAGCTTATTCCCTTGGTGCTATCAAATGAGGGGGAGCATACATCAAGGGGGAGCACTCTACCCGTTTAAACTTCTTTCACGAAGCTTACTCGGCTTAACCTTTTTGATTATACAAAAAGGGGGGAGAAGAGAAATGCAAACTCTATAATACTTGTCTAAAAACAAATTTTAGATTTATTGAGTTTAAGGTTTTGTAATAATCAAAAAGGGGGAGATTGTTGACATAAATAATGCCTAAAAACATTATTAACATATTATCAATATTTCTATGTTTTAATTATTACAAAATATAAACTCATAGAACTAAAACTTGTGACTTAAACAAGTATTTAGTGATTAACATTTTCTCTTTACATTCAAATCACTTAAGGTATGAATAAACAAAGTGTTTAGTGCAATTTATGATCAAAGGAAAATTTAATTAAGTATTAAAAAGTTTATTTAATTATATAAACATATTATATATTTTTGAAAAACACTTTTGGTAATTAAGAAAAATGTTTTATTCATACTAAATATATGAATTCAAATTTTTAACCAAAATCAGTTAGTTTTTCACCAAATAAACTTTCCTCACTAAAAAACAAAAAATCTGGCCGTTACTGCTGGGCGGCCCCCTTAATTATAAGGGGCGGTCCCCTTAATTTTAAGGGGGCCGACCACGATTTAAGGGGACCGACACGCTCTTGTTGTCAGATTTTGTTGCCTATAAATACCACCTTAAATCTGGAATTTTTCTCACCTTTTGCACTCCTAAACTTTCTGTTCTAGATCTCCATTTCTAATCTTTAAATCCTTTGATCATACATTCTTAAATCTTTGTTTCAAAGTGATCCAAAGATCATCCTATCAAGTGCAAGAGAAGAATACTTCTATCCCTCAAGACAAGAAGTATTACAACTTGTTGTGATCTCCACATTTAAGTTGTTAGAGCATCATCATTGTATTTATCTCATTGTGTGATTAGTTATGAATATTTGTTAGAAGATAGTTTAGTTTGATATATATATATATATATATATATATATATATATATATATATATATATATATATATATATATATATATATATATATATATATATATATATATATATATATATATATATAGTGTGATTGGTTAGTAGTTAGTTGTGAAGAAGAAAAGTTAGGAAGAAGATTGGTGTGTAGAAGATAGTTGTGAAGAAGATTGGAGTGTAGAAGATAATTGTGAAGAAGATTGGTGTGTAAAAGATAGGTGTGAAGAAGATTGGTGTGTAGGAGATAGGTGTGAAGAAGTGGTGTGATTAAGTAGTGAATAGGTGTGAAATAGTTGTGTGGAAGCTGTGAATAAGTTGTCACGTAGTTGTGGTGTGTAAATTGGTGTGTAAGGTTTTCTCCGTCATAAGGGAGCTTGTTGACATAGTGAAGAAAAGTCTCGAGTTAGGTGCTCGGGGAGTGGAGTAGGGCAAGGAAGGTGACCTTGTAGCCGAACCACTATAAATCTCTTGTCTCGCGGTTCGATCTTTCCAACTCTCATCTATTTCTTTACTTACATTATTATTGCTTTATCGTACATATTTAGTGTTGTTCATATTGTGCATGACTTGATTTCATATAACATCGAATCTATATTTTTGAAAACAAAGAAAACTTTCAAACAATCTTTTATAACAAATTAAAAAGACGTAAAATTATTCAACCCCCCCTTCTAGTTTTCCACAAAGTTTACTATACTTATAACCACCAATTTAATGTTAAATTTGAAAAATAAAACTGCTAACTATTTATGTTATTAATAATTTAGATGTTATATTTTTGAAAAATATGTATCTACTACGTTATAACGTATTTAGGTCATGCTAAATAAAAAAGGTTTAAAATGAAAAAATATTTGCTCGCTACAAAAATAGTCACCGAAATAACAATCATCGCATTGTGTGAATACCCTTCTATCTAACTAACATGTTTATTGTTGTATCACTGTGAATATGAGTGAGAACGTTACTGTTGATACAAAAGTTGGGCTTACCTTGTGTGGACTCTTGCTCTCGTACCAATTCGAACTTTAGTGCTTGTGAAACCTGCGCACTAAGAAAGCAAACAACACCGTTAGGCTTATCGTGGGATTGTCTCCCACGATTAGACTCCGGCGTGAGAGTAAGTAATCGGTTTCAGGGTTTAGTTGAAGAGTTAAAGATTGTGTCAATCGTACCTTTCAATGAGAATATGTGATTCTATATATAGGACGTAGAAACCGTGTAGGTATCTTGCTCCTTAGTCTTCGCACTCGTGGTGCTTATCCGGGGTAAGGATATCTATTCCGTAAATAGAAGATCCTTATCCCTTAATTATACGTATTAGTTGGGCTTTGGGCTTCGTGAGCCCAAGCCGTTGGTATTAATGGCCCAAGTCATTTGTCATGATAGCCCACGCGTGGTGGGTTTGGGCTTAGTAATGTCTATAATTTGGGCTCGTGGCCCAACTATAGGCTATACGTCATCATGTCCCCCCAGTCTAGTGTGCGCGGCTCGTAGCCGCGGATACTAGACTAAAGGAACGAGCGGCAAGCGTGGAGGGAAGAAATTAAATATTTCCCACCCAAATGATAAGAACAATGAACCAAGCCCCAAATATAACAAAGTGTGCCTCGGAAAACGGGGAGGCTATCCACGTGTGTCTCGGGAAAAGGGGAAAAGTGCTTGTACCTTCCACCTCCCAGCCACACGTTTGTGCATGGGATCCACGTGGCATCCCATTTAGGGTTTCTTGGCCCCTTATATAAATCACCGCCCCTTTTCACTGTTTTTCACACAGTTAAACGTATTTTTCACCATTTGCAAAATTTTTCTAAAGCTTTGTCTCTCTTCGATCCTCTGTTTTCAATAGGTAACTGCGCGTGCGCAATATTTTAGCAAACCTTATTTATAAGATGGTTGCTCAGTTACACGACTTTCGCTCTAGGTTGGATGAGGATGACGTACGTCAGTTTTCCTCTAACTTCTTCCTTCCTCTCGACATCCATCCTGAGGCACCAGACGTGAGTGCGTGTATTGCTGATTTCCCCGATGGGAAAATCAGTTTGTATACACGCTTTTTCAATTACGCGAATTATCGCGTACCCATCTCTATCTTTTTGAGCAACGTGCTCAACCATTACCAACTCCATATCTCCCAACTGCACTGTATAGGTGCGGCTAAGATATCAAATTTTGAGATTAATTGTTGGTTATTGGCTATCAATCTGACAGTTGACCTATTCTGTGCGTTTTACCACACAACGTGGTCGCATGGATGGGTTTCTTTTGCCAAACGCGCAGGGCGCCTTCAATGCTATGAAGAGAAGGTAGATTCCTTAAGGCATTGGAGAGAGTACTTCTTTTGGGTAGACGATGTTGTATTTCCGTCGCGCTTTGAGTTCTGTACTCAAAGGTCGTTGCCGAGGGATGAGCGTCCTATCCCTGGTTCTTACAGCGCCGCGGATGCAGACATAATTGATGCTAACCGCATTCCCATTAACTCCTATCCTGAGGAGTTCTTGGTGCATGTGGGGCTGAGCCGTAATTATTTTGATGGTGCGGACGAGGTTCCAACCTTCATCGATGAGAACAGCCAGGGTGGGTGCTCATCCTTTAATTGCCTCTTGAATGTAAGTATTTTGCGTTTATCTCTTGAATAACTAACTTTGTTCTTTGTTATTTGTCTTTTGTCTGTCGCAGAAATGGATTTGTTCGCTGTCGTGAAGCTGAAAGAACCCAAATGCGTAACGGTGGGGGTGCATCCCCTGAGGGAGGGTGAGCAGCCTATTTTGCAGGCCACGGAGGGGCACCTAACTGTATTTGGACCTGCTGCGCCTCAGGATTCTCCCCCTGCAGTTGTGCTTGTCGCGCCAGTGCAGGTTGTCCCTCTTACTGAGGAGAGGTCTCCCGTGGAGGAAGAGACGCATGTGGAGGCGTCTAACAGCATGGAGATTTTGGAGTCTGCGGAGGTCCGTAGAGAGAAGCGCAAGGGAGCGTCTTCTGGTGGTTATGTTGGTACCTCCAAAAGGAGGCGTCGCCTGATTGTGGAGGATGAGTCGGATGCGCCAGATGAGATGTCTGCTACTAGCGCACAGAAGAATCAGGCCGAAACTCCACCTCTTGTGTAAGTGTTTATGATTGTAACTTTATATATATATATATATATATATATATATATATATATATATATATATATATATATATATATATATATATATATATATCCGCGTACTAACTTCATCTTCTTTATTTCATAGGGACCATGCTGCAGAGGGTGATGCGGCTTTTGCTGATCATGCCGCATCGCTCAAGACTGCTGATGTTGAGGAGCCTCTGAAGGCAGCAGCGCAGATGTCTGCGCAGGAGTTGGTGGAGGAGCTTGCTGGTGTTGCTGCTCGCCAGGCTGAGTTGGTCACTCAGCTGAAGGCGCGGACCGTTGTTGAGGGAGGTAGCCTTGCTCAGAGGGATGAGCAGATTGCGCAGCTCAGGGCGCAGTTGGCTGAGGCTCAGGCAGAGGTGTTAGCTGCCGATGAGCGCGCCAAGAAGGCGACTGAGGAGAAATTGGTAGTTTTGGCTGAGCTGCAGCGCGAACGTGGGGAGTCATAGCAATATAAGGCTGATCTCGCCTGGGGGTATAATATCTGGAGGAGAAGAAGAACGAGCTCTGCGGTCAGCTTCCTCAGTTTGGCAAGAAGGTAGAGGACTCTGTTGAGGCGCAGGAAGAGAAGCTGCGCAGGCTGAGTATAGAGTACGATGAGGAGTTGTATCCTCATCTGATGTCGACCATCGCTGATCGCAGGTACTTGTTGTACATTTCTTCTTTACTTCTTTAATAGTTTGTGTTTCTTTTCTAATGCCTTTCTCGCTGTTTTCGCAGGTGGTTGATCAGCCATGGCTTGCGCCTGGCTGCCGTGGGCACATTGGAGTCCCCAGAGGTCGTGACCGCCTTTGGGAGGGTGGTGGAGTGCGCCGTTGCTCGTGGCAAGGCGCAGGCTGTGGAAGAGTTGGCTGAGGCGCAACTGCTCAAGGTTTCTCCCTCTGAGGTTCCTGAGTATAATGCTGATGCCTACGACGAGCTTGTGCAGGCGATGGAAAAGATGAGGCTCTTTGAGCTTCCCCACATTGCGCAGCTGGAGCGCGACCAAGATTATCCCATCCGAGTGATCATGCAGGGATTAACACTTGGGAGGCATATAGCCGAGAATGCAGAGGCCGAAGCTGATTTCTTCTTAAAGCCTGCTGAGTCCCAACTGTAGGCTCCTGTGTTCGCGCGCCCGCGTGCCATCCTGAACCCCTTCGCACTTGAGATAGAGCTACCACTGAAGGAAGTTTTGGAGCGTCATGCAGAGAGGGCGGCCAAGAAGAAAGGTCTTAAGGGGAAGGCTACTCTCTGCTGTGTGGGTGCTGCACATCTTCCCAGGTCAGATGGTGTTGTAGTCAGTGTGGCGACCGTGTCACCAAAAGATGCGCTATTATTGAGGAAGCTGCAGGAAGCGGGAAGCTCAGCTGTGCCAGAGCCTTCCACGGAGCGTGTCCATAGTGTATAGATGTGTATAACTCGTAGTTATAGCTTTTGTAAAAACTTGTAGGTTTTAGTAAATAATATTGTTGAACTCTTTTGTGCACATATGTTGTTTTTGTACTTAGATTTTTTCCTTGTCTTTATCACGTGAAAGACTTATCTGAAATAACAAACGTGCAAATAATATCTTGTATTTGAGCCCAGAATTTGTGCATTAAGTCCGTAACTTATGAAACGTTTGTGGTCCATAACCTTAGCAAACGTGCGAGTAAGTGTGTAGCGTACTACATTTATCATTGTTGGTAACCAAGTGTCTTGGTTTATTAGTTCGTTTTCAACTTGTTGTTGCGCATTCATTGTGAGATGCGTACTAAATCCATAAGATTGTATGAAGTTAGTGTACGAATTTAGGAGTCAATTGTTTTGAATCCATGTGGTGGAGTGCAGCGTATTGCGAGTTCCACTATGTAGGAGTCAATTGTCTTGAGTCCATGTTTTGTTAAACGCGCACCGTGTGCAATTAAGTGCATCCATCGTGGGGTGTACTTATTAACTTACTCCAACGTCTTGATAGTAAGGTGTTTAACAGGGATACGTGATCCGATGTTGATGGGTTTGCAACCCTCTTACTCAACGAGTACTCTTACTCAACGAGTACTTTAGTAGGTTTACTCATCCTGTCTGCCCTCGTGTGGTCTTAATATGTGCATGCACGCCATGTAGGCAATAATATAAACATAATTGAAACATAAATGAATAATGTAAGCAATAATGTTGAACTTTGTTGTGGAGTTAGCTAGAAACCACAACGTTTTATTAATTTGTTGCAAGTGCAAAAAGACAATTTCCTAAGAAAGAAAAAAATAAAATAAATACACCAACATTTATTGAGCGCTTACTAAAGTGCAGAGGTGTCGGTGTGTGGGCCGTGGCCTAAAGGTAGCATCTCTTGAGATTGCAAATGTTCCAGGTGCGCGGTAGCTCGTGGCCTTTCATGTCGCGCACTCTGTACGCACCATCGCCTAATGCCTCTGTGACCTCGTAAGGCCCCTCCCACTTGGGTCCGAGCTTGCCCGTGTCTTCCGCGTGGCTGGCATCGTTGGCACGGTATACAAAGTCCCCTGGTTTGAAAGAAGTGTTTCTCACTCTTGCATCATAATACTTCTTCATCTTTGATTTAGCTTTTGCTTCGCGGATAGCTGCCCTTTCGCGTCGTTCTTCCAACAGATCTAAGTCAATACGCCGTTCATCGTCGTTTGTTGCGACGTTAACCTCTGATGTACGGATTGTTGGCATTCCAATTTCTGCTGGTATAACAGCTTCTGTCCCGTAAACAAGAGAAAAAGGTATATCGCCGTTGCTGACTTTGATTTCTGTGCGGTGTGCCCACAAAACATGCGATAATTCGTCCACCCATCTTCCTTTATGTCTGTCCAAGCGCGCCTTAATTCCTTCACCCAGGCTACGATTCACGCGTTCTACTAATCCATTTGTTTGCGGATGTTTGACTGACGCGAAGTGCTGTGTGATGTTTAACTGTGCGCACCAATCTTTGAATGGGTTATCACAGAATTGTTTTCCGTTGTCCGAAATAATTTCTCCAGGTAGGCCGAAGTGGCATACAATGTTATCCCAAATGAATCATTTGACCTGGTTGCCTGTGATACTTGCCACTGCTTTCGCCTCGATCCATTTGGTGAAGTAGTCAGTAGCGACAATGAGGAACTTGAGTCCTCCTGCCGCGACTTGAAAGGGTCCAGCAATGTCAATTCCCCATTTGTGGAATGGCCATGGTGAGGTGATGGGTGTTAGCTCATGTTGTGGCCGACGCGGAATGGGTCTATGGACTTGGCAGTCGTTGCATCTTCTAATCATGTCTCGCGCGTCGCAGTGCATGGTAGGCCAATAGTATCCGGATCGCAAAGCGCGCGCTACAACAGACCGTGGTCCTGAGTGCATGCTGCAAGATCCAGCATGGATTTCCCGGAGTACGTAATCTGCCTGAAGAGGTCCGACGCACCTGAGCCATGGTTGTAGGAATGAACGCCGATATAGGATACCATCTCGAAGTTCGAACCTCTGCGCTGCGCGCCGTATCCGTCGAGCGTCCTTTTGTTCCTGGGGGAGTGTTCCCTTACTGATAAAATCCATGATGGGTGTCATCCATGTGGGATTTTTTTCCTCTATCACTGTGGATACTTCCATCTCAGAGATGGATTTGTTTTTCAAGGTTTTCACCAATACCTGCTTTGACAGGTGTGCAAAGCTTGTGGATGCGATTTTACTTAGCGCATCTGCTTTTTTGTTTTCTCCTCGTGGGATTTGTTTGATGGAAAACTTGTCAAAATTTATGATCAAGGATTTGGCTTTATCGAGGTATTGGATCATGTGTTCTTCTTGATCCACATACTCGCCTAACACGTGGTTAGCTACTAGTCGTGAATCCACATTAGCCTCTAGGTTGCGTACACCCATTTGATTTGCTATGCGTAGTCCAGCCAGTAATGCTTCATATTCTGCCTCATTGTTTGTGGCTATGAATTCAAAGCGTAGTGCGTAAGTATGCTCTGTTCCATCTGGGCTGGTAAGGATAAGACCTGCGCCTGATCCTTCTGTGCATGAGGATCCATCTGTAAATAGAACCTATGGTTCTTGTAATGGTACTTCAATCTTTGGTGATGGAGTATCATCATCTGGCTTCTCGATAATGAAATCAGCCAATATATGTCCTTTGATCGCGGTGCGCGGCCTATAGAAGATATTATGTTCGCTCAATAACACACTCCACTTTTGAAGTCGCCCGGATGCATCAGGTTTAGAGATAACCTGCTTGATGGGTTGGTCCGTGATTACAGCTATCGGATGCGCTTGGAAGTACCTGCGCAGCCTTTTAGCTGCGAATACTAGAGCCAGAACCAGTTTCTCCATGGCGGTGTAGTTAGTCTCTGTTTTCTTCAGGGCTTTGCTTACGAAGTATATAGGTGTTTGAACAGAATTTCTATCTGTCAATAGCACCGCGCTGACTGCTCCATAGGTTGCTGACAGATACATGATCAGTTCTTCCCCTTGTCGGGGTGCAACGAGCTTTGGTAGCTCTGCTAGGTTTTGCTTTAACTGTTGGAAAGCTTCTTCCGCTTCTGGGGTCCACCGAAAATCTCCCTTCTTTGTACACTTCGTGAGTGTTTTAAAGAGAGGAAGTGATTTGTCCGCTGATTTGGACAAGAATCGGTTCAGCCCGGCTAATTTGCCGTTTAGTGACTGGACTTCTTTAAGTGTGCGCGGTGAAGGTAGTTCGATGACCGCTCTTGTCTTGTCTGGACAAGGTTTAATACTATCGGGTTCTATTAGATATCCAAGAAACATGCCTTCTGTTGCTCCAAAAGTGCACTTCTTAGGATTCAATTTCATGTTTATTCTTCCCAATGTTTTAAACGTCTCCTCTATGTCACGCACCAATTCTTCTTCGGTATGGCTTTTTATGACTAGGTCATCAACATAGACCTCCAAATTGCGGCCTACTTGCTTCTCAAATGCATTATCCACTAACCGTTGGTATGTGGCTCCTGCATTTTTTAAGCCAAAGGGCATTTTTGTGTAGCAATACACCCCTTGACTCGTATGGAAAGCTGTTTTTTCTTCATCCTCCTTGGCCATTTGAATTTGGTGGTATCATTTGTACGCGTCTAGGAAGCATTTAAAGGGATACCCGCACAGGGATTCTACTTTCCAATCGATTTCTGGTAGTGGGTAGCAGTCTTGTGGACATGCTTTGTTGAGATCGGTGAAGTCCACGCACATTCTCCAGCTACCATCGCTTTTCTTTACCATTACTGGGTTGGAAAGCCAATCGTGGTAATAAACCTCTCGCATGATCCCTGCGTCCACGAGTTTGTGTACTTCTAAGGATAGCTTTTGCGCGTTCTGGAGCTTGGCCACGTTTTTTCTGGCGTATTGGAGGATATCCTTGTCGGATTTCGAGCTTATGTTCAGTAATGGCTCTTGGCACTCCGGTCATGTGTTTAGGTTCCCATGCAAGATGTTTAGGTTCTTCTGCAAAAATGCGCACACAGCTGCTCTGCCTTTGTCGGACAGTGATCCCCCAATTGATATCTCTTGGTCAGGATAATCTGGGTGGATTGCAACTTTCAGGTTTGTCACCTTGGTCGTGTGCTGTTCTGGAGCGCGCGGAATTTCATCTGCCACTATGTTGCATTCTCTTGGAGATGCGGTAGTGTTGTAGAGGGTGACGATCCCTCCTTCCACTAGGAACTTGAGCATCCCATGTGCTGTGGATAGAACTGCGCGCATAGCTGATATCCCTGGTCTCCCAATGATGCCATTGTATGACGAAGGAGACCTGATCACCATGAAATTCATCCAAGCCGTTGTAGAATGGTATTCATTACCAATGACCACAAGTATGCGCAATTGCCCCATGGGCCAAAATTTTTCACCTGTGAATCCAGTCAGCGACGTCGTGGCCGGAATTAACTGGTTTTGTATATCAGGTTTTAGCCTTCTAAAGCAGTGTTCATACATGATGTCTGCAAATGCTCCTCCATCGACATACATGCGGTGGATCTCGTGGCCTCCCGCCTGTATCTCGATGGTGAGTGGTTCTATTACTGCGTTGTCCTCAGTGAGAGTGGGGAAAGAGATATGGTTTCCCTTGAAAAATCTTTGGCTGACTTTTTGTTTCGTATTTCGTTGCCATGATTGTATCATGTATATCGTATCAGCCTTATTTTTTGGTATCTCCTTTTTGGCCCCATTCTTTTGTCTATCTGTTTTTAACGAGGTGGTCCATCTTCCATTCTCTTACTAATTTTTCAATTAGCTGACGTAGTTGAACACACTCGTTAGTAGTATGACCCTTCTGTCCATGGTATTCGCAGTATCCTCCTCCGATGCGCTTTTCTTCTGGGGTTATCATGGGTGGAGGTTTTGGAAAATTTGCTCCCTCTGTCGCGAATATTTCCTTAGGGGTTTTTGTGAGTGGGACGTACTTGTCGTTATCCCTTCCACTACTTTGGTTGCGGTAATTCCTGTTGCAGCTGCCACTTTGGTCATTGGATTGTCTCCTTGACTGTTCTTGTGGTTTAAAGGTTGAGTACCCTTTTTTGCTATCTGCCGCTGCCACTTCTCCTTGAATGAAGGATCTGGTGCGCTTTGTTAGCTCATCAAAGCTTTGGGGTACTTTATCGTTTAGCTTCCGTATAAGCTCTGGGTTATTGATCCCGTTCATGAACCCTGAGATTTTTAGTACCTCGGGGCATGCCTTGACTTGCATGCATTCATCCTTGAAGCGCTCCATGTAAGCGCTTGTGGATTCCCCTTGGCGCTGTTTTACTCTGGCTAGTTCCACAGGGTTCTTTGCGCACTTCTTTCGTTGCGTGAAATTTAGGCGGAATGCTTTCCGCAGCTCTTCAAACCCATTTATGCTTCATCGTGGAAGCTTGCTGAACCATGTTCGCGCATTCCCACTAAAGTAGAGTTGAACATATGGCACCACATAGGTTGTGGCCAGTTTTCGATAGCAGCCGCTGATTCGAAGATTTTTAGGTGATCATCAGGATCACCCGTGCCATCGTATGTTTTAACATTGGTGGGCATGCGCCTTTTCTTGTCATCTGAGAAATTGCTTATGCGTCGTGTGAACGCATCAACCTTTTGACAACGCCAAGGAAGGGAAATATCCTCGTCCTCGTCGTACCGACGTCGGTTCTTAGACTTCCAATGTCCCGTCTCTCTATCCTCGTTGTCCGAGAAACTGCTTGAGGAAGAGTTGTTTCTCCTGTGGCGCTTGCGCGGTTTTCCCTCAGAGTCCGAAGTTGAAGGACTTGTACTTGGGGAGTAGTGTTTCCCCAATCTGTCTTGGATTCTTCGGCTTCCTGACCTTGAGGTGCTTACACTTGGTGAGCGTTGTCGTCCAAGTCTGTCCTGTATCCTTCGGCTACCAAGCCTAGCATGGACACTGGTGTGCCTCGCATTATCTTCGTAATCCTCCGAGTATTGAGAGTTAGATGCTGTACCAAGTCTATCGTGGACGTTGGTGCGCCTCTCACTGTTTCTGCGCTCATGATGGCGCGATGGGGATTTTTCTTGGTTAAAGTTTAGCCTATTTTGCAGGTTGCGGCTAGACCTTTTCCTTGCCTCCTCTTGCATGAGACTAGTTAAAGTCTCATAGTGTTGGGACACGAGATCGTTTAATGTCACCTCAGGTGCATCCTCTTCTACTGCGAGGATGTCCGTCTCCGCATGAGGTTCCATCTCTCTATTAGGTGCTCCTGGTGGCACAGTGTTGTCCACTATGGATGCCACCTGGTGGGGAGTGGTAAAGAGAGAGCGCTGAATGTCCTCAGCGCTTGAGACTACGGTAGTAGCTCGGGTTGTCCCCAAGGGCAATTCTACCGCGGTAGGGATTGGAGTTATGTTCGACTCACGATGGCTAGGCGCACTGGTTGTTCCAGATGTCGGCTTAGGAGTCGAATCTTTATGCTTCTTCCTATGCGAATCATCACGTGTTTTCTCCGGCTGCGGAGTCCACTGGCCTGAGTTCTTGTTTTTCGGCATTCTGGTATTGGGTTTTTAGTGTAGGGTCCCACGGATGGCGCCACTTGTTAATACAAAAGTTGAGCTTACCTTGTGTGGACTCTTGCTCTCGTACCAATTCGAACTTTAGTGCTTGTGAAACCTGCGCACTAAGAAAGCAAACTACACCGTTAGGCTTATCGTGGGATTGTCTCCCACGATTAGACTCCGGCGTGAGAGTAAGTAATCGGTTTTAGGGTTTAGTTGAAGAGTTAAAGATTGTGTCAATCGTACCTTTCAATGAGAATATGTGATTCTATATATAGGACGTAGAAACCGTGTAGGTATCTTGCTCCTTACTCTTCGCACTCGTGGTGCTTATCCGGGGTAAGGATATCTATTCCGTAAATAGAAGATCCTTATCCCTTAATTATACGTATTAGTTGGGCTTTGGGCTTTGGGCTTCGTGAGCCCAAGCCGTTGATATTAATGACCCAAGTCATTTGTCATGATAGCCCATGTGTGATGGGTTTGAGCTTAGTACTGTCTATAATTTGGGCTCGTGGCCCAACTATAGGCTATACGTCATCAATTACCAAATTAAAAAAAAAAATGATAAGTCCAGCCTCGTTAACCTTGACCATTAGGATTTCCTATATTATGGAAATATGATGTATACCTACTTTGTTTTTCATCATTTCGATAATACAAATCTATGTTCATTACTTAATTAGTTTCCCTAACCAAAAATGTTTATTGTTGTATCATTGTGACGTGTGAGTATGAGTGAGAATTAGGGGTGAGCAGAAAAACCGAAATATCCGAATAAACCGAAAATCAAAACCGAACCGAACCGAAAATAACCGAATCGAACTAATAACCGAACCGAATTTGCCAAAACCGAACCAAACCGAACTTTTAATTCGGTTCTCGGTTTGGATATGGTTTTGGTAATCAAAACCGAAAACCGAACCGAAAACCGAATTCATATAAATTTATATATTTTTTATATATTTATATATATAAAAAGATCGTTAAAACGTTATATATATATTTATATTTATATTTATATATATATATATATATATAAATAACAAAAAAATTCTATCCTAATATTAAAAAATATTTTTTATGTTTGAAATAACTTTTTTGGCAAAATATATTTGTATATTTTTCTTTTTTTTTAAATAAAGTGTGTAATTTGGTTAAACCGAAAACCGAACCGAACCAAACCGAACTAGAATTCAACCAAACCGAACCAAAAACCGAATTTGAATTTGGTTTGGTTTGGTTCACGGTTTGACCCTAAAAAAACTTTTAACCAAATTAACCGAACCGAATTAACCGAATAACCGAAAACCGAACCGATCAACACCCCTAGTGAGAATGTTACCAAATAAAAAATGATAAGTCCAGGCCCGTTAACCTTGACCATTAGGAGTTCTCTATTATTCCCTCTATATACTTATAGAGCGACATACTGGCCACAAACGAGTAAAAAATTATTTTTTCAGCGGATCCGAAATAAACATTTACTGCTTTTTCATAGTGGAAGGATTAAACAATTATTAAAAAAATAATAAAAAAATAAACGAAGGCAGTTAATAAAATAAAGCGAAGAGAAGTAAAAAAAAAAAAAAAAAAAAAAAAAAGGCAAAATGATCTAGGTGGCCGGCCCAATAGCAAGTAAAAATATATATATATATATATTTATAAATCACACCTTCAACTTTTTACTATTTACAACTTTTTTATACAACAAACTTTATTTATCGAGTATTTAACAAATGTCTCGCGATTTCTTGAACAAAAAAATACCGACAAAAAGTCTTTCGATAACGTACAAAACGAGCCCAATATTTATATGATTTTGATATACGTACGATTTTATAAAAAATATTTAAGTTTAATATATATTTATAGTTTTTAAATAAAAAAACTTTCATAATAAACCCTTCATCTATCAAAGAAGTTTAAAATTGTATTAGCTTTACATACACAAAAATGTTTAAACAAAAAGTAGCATTTTTCTTTCACTCGACCTCAGAAAAACATCTCAAACAAACGGGTTACAATTTAAAATACGTTAAAAAAAATTCTCAGCCGCAACGCGGCTGACGCCAACCTACTTGTTCTAGAAATATGTATACCTACTTTGCTTTTCATCATTTCGTTAATATAAATATATGTTCATTACTTAATTAGTTTCTCTGTCCAACGTGTTTAATATTGTATCATGGTTAGTATGAGTGAAAATGTTATCAAATAAAAAAAAAAAATGATAAGTCCACGCCCCTTAACCTTGACCATTAGGAGTTCTATTATTATGGAAATATGTATATACCTACTTTGTTTTTCATCATTTCGATAATACAAATATGTTCATTACTTAATTGGTTTCTAAAATTTCAAGGGCTTTTTAAATTACTACTATTTTTAGATTGAATTAATAATGAATTAGGATTGAAAGCTGTAGTCTGTCTAAATCATTGTATGATCCGCCGCCGTGCATTATTTAGGTCACCGCACCACTCCGATCAACGTTCTTCTCTTTGACGACTTGCGCGCCGCAATAAAATACAATATAAACTCCCACATTTTACGACTTAATTGTCAGTACACTTGTCCATTTGCAAATATACAGATACATACATGCAAAACATTAAAATATCGTTACAACTTGTAACTTACAAGTTCTATATATAAATACAACCTAGGTCGATACACATGAACGTTGACACATAACCTTGAATTTTATAAAAATGGTCACCTTATGTCTCAAAATCTCTTCTCCCTTAATGTTAGCTTCTAAGAAAAACATTCTGAGCCGGAAACCCTTGTACAATTCGATTGCATGTTGCAACCTCGCTGTTACGACAAGTTACACAAATGAACCATCAGCTTTGTGCAATGGCCTTCGAGCTGAATCCATGCCTAAACATGTTGCAATTCTTATGGACCGTCAGAGGAGATCAGGAAAAGGTGGAGATACGCATAATGATCTTGGTTACGATCAGGTGTCGGTAATGG
Organism: Artemisia argyi; assembly: GCA_030686995.1. NCBI lineage: Eukaryota > Viridiplantae > Streptophyta > Magnoliopsida > Asterales > Asteraceae > Artemisia > Artemisia argyi. The sequence goes on from JARVZY010011826.1 coordinate 27,330, forward strand.
ATATTGCTCGGATTTGTATTGCACTTGGAATCAAAGTTCTCTCTATGTATCAACTTTGTCGACCAAAAGTAGGTTAACTTTTACTCGTATTAATAATCAATTGCTTCTCTATATAACATGTTACAAATTAAAGAGAATTGTCATTATGACATTATCAATGCAGGAGGAGATTGATTATGCAAAGAACATAAAGAAATGGGATCCCAAAGTGCTTTCGAGGTATGTGTTTACATACATCCTATTCAAACTTAAACATTAGAATCACAAAACAACAAAATCTTAATTTAGTTTCTTTGTATTTCATGTAGTAATGAGATTAGGCTTTCAATAATCGGCAATCGTAACACCATACCGGAATCACAGCTAGAAATAATATCACAAGCGGAAGAAGCTACAATCACAAATAAATCACTGCATATTATCGAAGCAGTTAATTACTCCGGACGCTCAGATATAGTTCAAGCTTGTATAGGTCTTGCTGAAAAGCTTAAAGATGGCCTAACACACCCATCAATTGATGAAAACATTTTCCAACAAGAACTCGAGACAAATTGCTTGGATTTTCCAAACCCTGACCTAGTGATTCGAACAGGTGGGAAACGTAACATTGGCAACTTCATGTTATGGCAGTCGGCTTATTCTGAACTCTACTTTGTTGAAAAAGATGCTTCTCAGTTTAACAAGGCTGATTTTATTGAGGCGTTAGATGTGTATCAAAAAAGAAACAGACGTTTTGGTGGAAGTGAACTAAGTAAAAAGAAAGTTAAATAAGAACGATATAACACTCAATTTCATTTCATGTGTAACTCGGATTGAATCTTTTATATAATAAAAGAATTACATCATTTCGGAGTGTGTTTACAAATCTTTTCTTAATAGAAAAAAATTTTGACCAATAAGAAAGCTCAATTTTGCCACGTAGGCAAAATCAAGTAATATAATTGATCAATAGAAAGTCAAAATTGAATTGATTTTGGTCAAACTCTAATAAATTTGATGGAGAAATTTAATTGAGAAAAAAACACATAAAAATATTTATGTCAAATTTGTGAAAACAACAACTTAAAAAAATATGGAGTAATTAATAAAACTTTAGTTGTTGAATTTTACATAAATTATATAGAGTTGAGTGTAAAATTACAAGTTATCATATATTTTAATAACTTTATAAAAATAACAAATAACCCTTTACATTTTATACCCCTATACTTTATAAGATGAACTTTATTTAAAATTACATGTGTATTAGTATTTTGACACATAAGTGAAATCAAATAATATTATTGGCTAATAAAAGGTCAAAATTGAATTGATTTTGGTCAAAATTTAATAAATTTGATGAAAAATTTAATTGAGGAAAAAAAACACATAAAAATATAGGTGTCAAATTTATAAAAATAAAAACTTACAAAAAGAGAATGTAATTAATAAAACTTTAGTGGTTGAATCTTAAATATATTATAATAGAGTTAAGTATAAAATTATAAGTCTCCATGTTTTTTAATAACTTTAGATAATAAATAAATAACTCCTTACATTTTATACCCCATGTTTTTTACTAACTTTGTTTACATTACATAAGTATTAGTATTAGTTTGAGACTTTCATTCATTAAAATTACAAAATTTTGTTAATATACGAATTAGTTTTAATATACTTTAAATATTTTTAAAATAAATATTAGTTTAAATATTTTTAAATGGTTAATCTATGCGTACACGGGTTTGAATATTAAATACGGCTAAATTATTATTAACGGTAATATAAATAATGTGATATGAAAATAAATATATGTGATTGTATTTATAACAACGACTCAAGTAATTATTATTTACAGTTTATATACGGATATCCGGAAAAACCTTTTTAAGAAACTCTATGGAGTATATTTTAACTTCATTAACGCTCATTATGTTCTACTAAACTCGATATTTTGTACAACATGATATAAATAGTAAAACAACAACATCAACCTCAACCTCAACATCTATGTCAGCTGAACAAAGTTAAAGCTTTCATCCAATAAATTTTTTTACAAAATATTAACAAATATTATTACATAATGAAAGACTCATGCATATTTATTAGTTGTACTTATATCATAATTTTTACGGGTAAATTCTTATATGTTTATATAGTAAACAAAAATTTTAAAATAAATTTGATTTATGTATAAATCCCGTGCGTGCACGGGAATTATAACTAGTTTATATGAAATAAAATCATAATCTTCACATTCTCTTTCAAAAAGATCACTAGTATGTCTTTTTTCTTCTCTTTTTAATATGGGTGTATTGATAAAGTTCTAGATTTGTAAAGCCAAGCTTTGGCCCAAACTCCATATCACGAATCCAGACTCCAATGGGATTAGATAACTTTACTAGGTTTCTCGCTAGAGTGCAAATGTAACCAAAAAAACAAAAGTTAAGTTTTCGATCTGACTATTTTCATATTAGTCGTCAATCAAAGTATGATTCAGAGTTAAGTTCGTACAAAGTTGGCATAAACTTGTTATGCATTTTGAACTCAAACTAGATTTCTAACTTGGGAAAATTTTAGGTGAGTTGTAGTTAGCTAATAGTTTAATCATTACGCAGATACATGCTTACTAGCTACCAGTAATATTTTTATTTTTTCAATTAATCCAACAACATCCTTAGATTTGTGTATACGCTATACATGGAAATTTTTTTATCTAATAGAGTTAAGAAGTGAACTAGAATAAGATGATACAATACCAGGCATATACAAGGGTATCGTTAGGGTGTCTTTGGCACAAAACATTTAGGTGTGTTTAATGACGTGAGCGGCAAGCGTTGTGATTTTAATGCTCTTTTGACAAGCACCAAATATATTTATCTTTATTTCCGGAATGCTCTTTTCCTAACGTACCATGAAAAATCATTCAGAAAATAACTAGATATGTGAACATACATAATTACGAACATACCCTAAAGAATACTGCATGCATGTAATAGCCTAGATGATTTGTATACATTATATGCATGAACCTTTAAGAAAGGATCAGCAGGTTGCTTTAAGATATAGCGCAGTCTCAACCATAACTAAAAGACAAGTGATTGGTCATTGAATAGTTGCATGTTTGAACTCCAGATTACATGGGATACGATGAACTTGCCGTGCATGTACGAGGCTTAGTCACAAATAATGAAGATACTTCTACCGGAACCCTTATGAGATGAAACATATTCGCAATGGTATTACCACGTTAATATGGAACAAATGTCGTCGATAATTTATTACTAGCATCAGGGCCGTCTCGTGAATTTCTGTAGCCTGGTGCTATAACTAAAATGAGGCCCTTATTTAATCTCGAAAATTTTGAATATATATAGGGACGAACCACAAGGTTAACAAGAGATATTTTGCTGTGTAGAAAAGGTATTGATGTTTATGCTATTTTAACTGATTGTCTTTCCAATAACGGGCTAATGTACAATTTGTTTTTCTAGATCAAAACATTTAGTTGTTAATTTAAATTCAAACCTGAAAGATAACTGTAGAAGTTGAAATCTCAAGAATCCAATTTATTAGAGTCGATGTATTACTTGAAAATCACTCGAAGTAAGTATAATAAAATGTTTCTGCCACTTTTATATTCTAGAAATAAGATGTTTAGGTCGTTATTAGTTATGAATACAAGGTAACTTAGCTACATATCCACTAAGATATGGGCCTCTTCCTCTCAGTCTTTATGGCAGCAAACGAAAAATAAAAATGAAAATATAAATTTGGCTTTTATATTTTATGTACGTATGCCAAGAAGGAAGACAAATATTTGTGGCCCTAGGCAAATTGGGGCCCTGTGCAATGGCACATGTGGCACACTCTTGGAGCCGGCCATGACTAGCATGTCATGATATTTATGTAATGTCAATCATGTAAATGTTACTTTGTTAAAGAGTTTTCTATTTATATATGCATTATATGCTCTTTTACGTTATTTTACACATTATGATCAAACTACAACCACATTACCAAACGTTTTGTAGGAAAAAAAATAGTTAGTGTCCAGCTACTTCTAACAGCTGCTACTGCTACTTCTGCCAAACACATCCTTAGTCGAGAACATCTAGTCTAGGGGTCGGAAGGCTGGAAGTGGGCCTCATGGTTAAAGGTTGGTCGAACTATCTGAGTAAACAAACAATAAAGGCCGGTATCAATAAGAAATGTATACGTAACACTTCATTGTTAAGCAACATTTTAAGGCCAACATCAATAAGAAATATAGCAAACATTTCCAAATAATAAAATGTAACCAGCAGAAATTGACTAAAATGTTTTCCAACATGAACTGGAGACGAAGTCTTTAAAGTTTCCCAGTCCTGACCAAATGATTCGAACACTTTGGGAACATAGTGATGACAACTTTATGTTTTGGCAATCGACGTATTCAGACGTACATGCATCTGTTTTATTGAAAAATATGCTCTTGAGTTTAACAACGATTTGGTGGAAGTGCTAAAAGATGAAGTAGATAGATTTGGTGTATGCAATGGTTTTTATTAAGTTTTTAGTTGTGTTTGAGTTGAGAGAAAAGAAGAAAAAAAATAGGAAATGCTCACATTTGGTGCTATGACAACTGAAATATTATGAGAAAATAATTATACTGTCTTGGTGGTTGCTACTTAGTATATCGTTTGGCGCCATATTAGCATAAGTTCATTGTAGGGCTTGGCCCATTATTAAGTTTAGGCTTTCCTTGCCATTTATCTTGAAATTACAGTTGTTTGGTTTTGGAGCGATATTTTGAATCAAAATCACAACCCTTTGGTGTACCCTCCTCCCATGATGGCGACCCCATATGAGCATTGGGGTTGAAGAGGAGCAACGCTTTAATCCTCGTTGTTGTTACACCTCAATTATCGAGTGTTCTTCTCCATTATTAGAAGTATCTGTTAAATTTATACAAAGAGATGATCAAACCACAGACTTAACAAACTAAATTTTATTAGTATCAACCCAACCAACCACCCCTTATGGTTGATACATATTATGAGAGTTTTTACAATACAAAGAAAAAGAAACTTTACAAAGAAAATCACTAACAAACTATCAAGATGACTGTGTGTATTTGCACACAGTTATAAACCCTAAAAAACTAACTACGAATGAGGTGAAGAGGAGTATAAATAGGCTTGACTAAGTCTGACTTGAGATAATATCTGATCAGCAACTTTAGACCTTCATCTTCTACTCTTGTCAACTCTAGTCCTTCAAACTTTATTTCCAAACCTGAAAACATAAATACAAAGAAATACAAAATACCAATATGATAAAACAAGCCCTTAGCTTATTACTTTCAACATTCCCCCTTAAGCTAAGGCTTATACAAATCCTTTAGCTTCAACATTTCAGAAAACTTTCCGTGCTCAACAACACTTAACCCTTTTGTAAAAATGTCAGCAATATTATTCAGAGACTTTACTTTTACAGTTTTAATAATTCCTTCAGAAATCTTATCTCTTATGAAGAACAAGTCAATTTCAAAATGCTTTGATCTTTCATGTAACACAGGATTTTGTGTAATTTGCATTGCACTACTATTGTCACAAAACATTTCTACAGGTAACTCAACCTGCACATTAAGATCTTTACAGACCTTTAAAATCCACATAACTTCACATGTAACATTACACATAGCTCTGAATTCTGCTTCTGCAGAAGACCTAGCCAACACAGATTGTTTCTTGCTTTTCCAGGAAACAAGATCATTACCCAGATACACAACAAAACCAGTCACAGATTTTCTAGTAATCTTGCACTTAGCCCAATCTGAATCAACAAACACTTTCATATCACAACAACCACCTTTATTAAATGAGATACCTTTACCTGGTGACTCTTTAAGATACCTTAACACTCTAAAAGTAAGTTTTAAATGTGACTGCATAGGACTATGCATGACCTGACTTAAGCAGTGAACTGCATAAGACAAATCAGGCCTAGTTAATGTCAAGTATATCAATTTACCAACTAGCTTCTGATAGTTATTACCACCAGATAAAGGCTCATCTTTAACAGTTTTAATTTTATTCTTCACTGAGACATTCACAGATTCAATAGGAGTCTTACTTGGTTTACAAGCAAGCATTCCAAACTCAGCAAGAAGTTCTAGGCAATACTTTCTTTGTGTCAAACACAAACCAGTATCATCTTCTAAAACCTCTATGCCAAGAAAGTACTTTAACTTTCCCAAGTCTTTAATAAGAAATTTTGTTCTTAGAAAATCTTTGACTTTTTCAATTTCTTTAACATTATTCCCAGTAATGACAATGTCATCAACATACACAAGTAAAACAAGAAACACACCATTATCTGACTTTGTAAACAAAGAAAAATCACTTTTGCTTTGACAAAAGCCATTTTCTTTTAAGGCAGATACAAGTTTCTCATTCCACTTTCTTGGTGCTTGTTTTAAACCATATAAAGATTTCTTTAATTTGTATACCCTTTTGTCATTTTTATCAAAATAACCTTCAGGTAACTGCATATAAACATCTTCTTTAAGTTCACCATATAAGAAAACATTATTAATATCAAGCTGAAACAAAGGCCAGCTATTTTTAACAGCAATACTGATTATGATTCTCACAGTAACAATTTTAACTACTGGAGAAAAAGTCTCTTCATAATCAATACCCTCTTTTTGATTATAACCTTTAGCAACAAGCCTTGCTTTGTATCTTTCAATAGTTCCATCAGATTTATACTTAATTTTCCAAATCCACTTGGATCCAATTGCTCTTCTCCCATCAGGGAGTTCAACAACTTCCCAAGTTTCATTTCTGTTTAACGCTTCAACTTCTTGATTCATAGCATCAATCCATTTAGGATTTTTACTAGCTTCAGCATAAGTTTTAGGTTCAATTATTTTATTAAGAGTAGTGGAAAACACATAATTTTCCTTACTAAGCTTATTGTAATTAACAGATTTATCAATTCCATATTTAACTTTTCCATCCAGAACATAATCACTTAGTTTAACAGGAGGAACAGACTTTCTACTAGAATGTCTAGTATAAGTTCTCATGTTTGCTAATCTTTCTGGAGTCACCACAGGTGTTATAATAGTTTCATGAAACATATCATTAAATTCTTGATAATAATCATCATCACCCTCAGATATTTTATCATTTTCTTCAAGTGTTGCATTCTCCTCTTCTTTACTGTTGACATCAACTGTGACATCAGGATGTACCCCCTCATCCTTACGGACATCTACAGATGAGCCTCCAAGTGAAGAAGGGTCTATGCCTTCACTTATACTACTTTCTTCAGATTCTTTCTCTCTCTTATCATCATAGGGTTCATCTGATGTTCCTAAGCCAGAGTTAAAAAATTTTTGACTATTTATTTTCTTAAACTCAAACTCAAATTCCTTGTTTTCAGAACTATGTTTAAAAGGAAAAACAGACTCATAAAATTTTACATCCCTTGAGTAAATCATTTTTTTACTTTCTAAACTGAACAACTTATAAGCTTTTTTATTAAAAGAATAACCAACAAAAACACATTTCTCTGACCTAGGAGAAAACTTATCTGAATTAATCAACACTGTTGAAAAACACAGACATCCAAAAACTTTTAATAGAGAGAGATTAGGTTCATAATTATAGATTAATTCATAAGGTGACTTTCCAGATAGCACTGAACTTGGTGTCCTGTTGATTAAGTAAACAGCAGTTAGAATACACTCAGTCCACATGTTCAACGGTATTCCCCCCTGAAACATGAGGGCTCTTGCAACATTAAGCAAGTGTCTGTGTTTTCTCTCTGCTAAACCATTTTGTTGTGGAGTATAAGCACATGAAGTTTGTTGATGAATACCATTATCTTTGCAAAACTTATCCATATTTTGATTCACAAACTCAGTTCCATTATCACTTCTAAAAATCTTTACAGTTTTATCAAATTGATTTTTAATCAGATTAAAGAAAGTGACAATATTAGAAAACACCTCAGTTTTCCCCCTTAATAAAAATACCCAAACAGCTCTAGAAAAATCATCAACAACAATTAAAAAGTACTTATATCCTTCTTTACTTTGAATTTTATAAGGCCCCAAAACATCTAAGTGAACAATCTGTCCAATTTCATTGGTTTGATGTTCACTAAGAGGAAAAGGATCCCTTGTTTGTTTAGCCTTATGACAAACATCACAAGGACCAGTTTTAGATTCATTTTCAAGTTTAAGTTTGTTTTTTAAAACATTCAGAACTTGGTCTGAAGGGTGACCAAGTCTATTATGCCATATGCATTTAGACAAACAACAAACTTGAATGTTATGATTAGTTAATCTTTTACCTGTATTAAGAAAATACAATCCATTACTTTGATTACCAGTCCCCATCTGGGTCTTTAGTACAGAATCCTGAAAAAAACAAACATCTTCATCAAAAATGACTCTGCATTTGTTATCTTTATTAAGTTTGTGAACTGACAATAAGTTGACCTGATATCCTGGCACAACCAGAACATCATGAATAGTCAACTTATCAGTCAACTTTAAACTACCAATATGTGTGACTTGAGCTTTAGTGCCATTAGGATGACCAACAGTCATACTTAATTTTGAAACATCAATGACATTAAACATATTTAAAATAGTATAAGTCATATGTTGACTGGCACCAGAATCAATAATCCAACCAATGTAAATGTTATATGTGCTGATATTGGTGTTATGATTAAAGAACTTAGAATGAGAAAAGCTAATAACACAATTAATACCTGCAACATTTGTAGGAACACTATTGTTTCCAGACTTTTCACTAAGCAGAGCCTTAAGCCTCTGATACTGTTCATCTGTAAAAGAATTAGATGAACTAGCAGGCTTATCCTTTTGCTCTGAAACAGAATTACTACTAGCATTGTTTTGATTAAACCCATTTTTCTTTTGAAAACCAGCTGGATATCCAACTAACTCAAAACATCTATCAACAGTGTGACCATTCATTTTACAGTGAGTGCAAACCAAATTAGGTCTGTTCAGCCTTCTGGGCTGATTATTATTATTATTAGTGAATGTATTTTTGTTGGCAGACCAACTGGAGTTTCTAGGATTAGACCTAGAAACAAAAGCAGTATTTTCAGACTTAGAAGTACTGTAAGTATGAGTACTTCTGTGAGACTCATCCCTGGACAAGGTGGCAAAAGCCCATTTCACATCAGGAATAGGATTAGTGGTAAGGATTATGCTTCTAATAGGAGCATAAATCTCATCCAAACCCATTAAGAATTGCATCAGTTTAATCAACTTATTATGTTCTTTAATTTTGGTAGAACCTTCACAAACACACTCTGGCAAACTGACAAGAGAGTCATATTGCCTCCACAGAGCATTAAATTTGTGATAATATTCAGAGAGAGATATTCCAGATTGAGTGAAAGAGTGTATTTTATAATGCATATTAAATATTATTGAAGCATCTTGTTTATCATATGTTTCTTTTAATTCATCCCATACTTCTTTATCATTTTTAGAATAAATTTGTCCCATAAACACTTCTTGTGATACACAACCAAGAATCCAAGATAAAACCACAGAATTACACCTATCCCATTGTTCTTGCATAAAACCAGGTTCAGTAGGCCTTTCAAGTTTACCATTAATAAAACCAAGTTTATTTTTAGTGTGAATTGCTATAGTAATAGCAGCAGACCAAACTTTATAATTTTCTGGACCTTCCAGTTTAAAATTGATTAAACGTATTCCATTTGTATCATTACTATGCAAGTACAATGGGTCAAATTGATCAATCTGGTCAGAACTTCCTGAACCAGATGGCCCCTTATTCTTGTCATCACCACCAGACATGATAACAATTCAAAGGAAAATAAAAGAAACAAGAAACAAGAAACAAACACACCTTATATCTCCTCAGTCACAAATAAACCCCAACAAACCAACAACACCAACACAAATAATCCCTTAACCTACACTTCGTCTCAGGCAATTCTAGAAATCTAAAAAAAACTCCTAAGAGAGAGTGTGAGTGGTGTTACAGAGCACGCAATCCAGCAAACAGCAATTGATCAAGAAGATCAACAAAAACCAAGACAATAGGCAGCGGAATTCCAGAATCAAAGTACTTGAAAGAACATAAAAAACACAATCAGTAAACAATAATGTGCTAATAACACCACAAAACAAATATAGAGAACTAATAGAATCAAAAGAAACAACAAACAACTCTGATCCTGAATTAGGGTTTGATACAGTAAACCCTAATTTTGATGACAATACAATTAAATCAAGATTTTCACAAATATTGACTTCAAACTAACTGATTAACACTTGTTAATCACTAATAAGAACCACCAGAACAAAAACCCCAATTTTAGAAAAAACCCTAAAATTAAAAAACGTCAATTGACCTTCAATTGAACCCTAAAATAACCGATTCAACCACAAATTAGTTGAATTACATAAAGATCTAGTAAGAATTGACCAAATAACAGAAAACCCCCAAATATTTTCAAACCCTAATTTTTGAGAAATAATTTGATTAAGAAACTTTGTATCAAAGCCAACCTGGCTCTGATACCATGTTAAATTTATACAAAGAGATGATCAAATCACAGACTTAACAAACTAAATTTTATTAGTATCAACCCAACCAACCAACCACATAATATGGTTGATACATATTATGAGAGTTTTTACAATACAAAGAAAAAGAAACTTTACAAAGAAAATCACTAACAAACTATCAAGATGACTGTGTGTATTTGCACACAGTTATAAACCCTAAAAAACTAACTACGAATGAGGTGAAGAGGAGTATAAATAGGCTTGACTAAGTCTGATTTGAGATAATATCTGATCAGCAACTTTAGACCTTCATCTTCTACTCTTGTCAACTCTAGTCCTTCAAACTTTGTTTCCAAACCTGAAAACATAAATACAAAGAAATACAAAATACCAATATGACAAAACAAGCCCTTAGCTTATTACTTTCAACAGTATCCTTTCGGAGTTATGGTTATTAACAACATCATCATACTTTGAATCATCTTTTTGCTTACTCATACTTTTAATGGCAACATTCTCAAATGACAATTTCGACTTGGAATTCCTCCTAATGTAGGGCATTCTCAAGTCAAAATTAGCATCACGTAATATTGAATTTGAAAGAAGAAGTAAACTTGATATAACATATGATAATGTTGTTAATAACGAACTCTGACTCCGAAAAGCATACATATCTCTAACGTTTCAAATAATGGAGAAGAACATCTGATCATTAAGGTGGAATTGAACAACAACGAGGATTGCAGCGTATGTGTTCCTCCTCTTCACCCCAAACAATGCTCTTAAGCTGTTGCCGTCTAGGGAGGAGGCTACCCCAAAGGGTTGTGATTTGGAGATAAGGAAAACGAAGAGGACCGAAAGATTTTCAATAGAAGAAAGAGATGATGATGGAGAGGAAAACTAAAGGCAAACTTGCTACAAAAGTAAGATTTGATTTGTTCAGACTTGGTAACACTTCTTCTGTGTAATGCAGTTATGATAGAGTATTAGTTTCTTTGTAACGATATAGTCGTATATATATAAGTGTAACTGTGAAAGCCAATACGTGTTCTAGCACTAATTTTCCCGGTTTTATATGATATCATGGTTTAAGAAACTTTGCGCGAGTGCCATATATTTTTTTAATTAAATTCATTCCAAACTTGTTTGCTCATATTTGACACATTTTTATAATGTAGCCTTGAACACAAGACGATGACCCAATTCTTGCTGAAAAACAATTTTTATACGTTGCGCATATATTTCAGATAATTTTACAAGTTGTGAGCATCATCATGTCCCAACTTAAGTTGTAACATTTTAATTTCTGTGTTTTGACATATAGGTAAATCATTAGGAGGTATTAGGTTTAATTGAATATCTGTTTATTTGCAGTGTATATATACCGTAAGATGACACATGATGTGATATACGAAAATGTTAATCTCAATCACGGCAATATATAAGATCAACGGATGAAACAAAATAATTCGAGATGTTGTATATGAAATGAAACTTGAAGTCTTTATTAGCATATAATGCTTTTTTTGCCTGGTACAACAGGTCAGAATTATTCACGAGACAATACAAAGGCAAATAATAAAAAAAGGTAATATACTTGCCACAATTTTATCGAATGAGTAGTGAACTATTTTTTTTTATTTTTTTTTTATTTATTTTTTTTATTTTGAGGGTAATTTTCTTTCAAAATCATCATCTTTAGGGTATTTTGTAAAAATTTTGGACAATTTTGCCGCTCATAGCTAATTCAATTTTTTTTTCGAAGGGTAAAATTGTCCAAATTTTTTGCAAAATACCCTAAAGATTATGAATTTGAAAGAAAATTACTCTTAAAATGAAAAAAAAATAGTTCACTACCCATTCGATGAATTTATGGCAAGTATATTACCATTTAATATCATTTGCCCAATACAAAAGCCAAACTTAAGGTCTAAAAGGAAGTCCGATCACAGCGTAAATTAGAAAACTAACAAGTTTTATGTCAAGGATACATCCGATGTTGGTATATCGCTCAAACGTCTTTGTGTTTCTTGATATCCATGTAGAACCTCAATAAGATCAGGTTCTCCAAACTCGGGAAAGTATTTCTTCACGAAAAAAAGCTTGCTATATGCCGTCTGCCACAACATAAAATTACTAAGCCTAATTTCTCCACTCGTACGATTGACTAGATCAGGGCAAGGGAAGTTAATATAATTCGTATAAAGTTCGTGTTTGAACATCTTTTCATTGATTTGGTTTGGAAGAATAACACCATCCTTGATTTTGGTAGCAATGCTCTTGCAAGCTTGTGTTATGTCTTGTTTGCCACTGTAGTTGATTGCAAAAACGATGTGTGGCCCTAGATTGGTCCTCGATTTATCCTCGATTTGTGTAGCTATTCTCTGTAGTGACTCCGAGAGCTTTGTTTTGTTTCCCATCACGCTTACTCGACAACCAAGACTGAGTTATATGTACATTAATTAATACCAATAAGACAATGAGATCTTATGAAAATGATCTTAACTCAAGTGGAATGAAGACATTGTAAAAACTATCTTGGATACAATATGATCCAAATAATGAAAACTATCTTGAATCATATATTTATTCAATTATTCTTTTTAAAAAAATTTGATCTTAATGATTTTAACAACAATTGACCCTTCGGGCCTTTTGATAGCGTACCTAGAAAGCTCCTCCCCATCTATCCTCATTAAATCTTCGATTACCTTCATTAGAAAATCAACTTCCTCCTGCACAAATTGGACATTGACAAAGAGAAATAAATGATAACACGGTGTAGTATCGACTACAATATAAAGAAAGGAGAGCGGTATACTTACAGTTGGCCGACTCCAATTTTCAGTCGAAAAAACAAAAAATGATACAACCTTGATTTTAAGTTTGCAACATAGTTGGAGAAGAGGCATGAGTATCATTCTTCCGGCATTGTGGCCTAACTTACCAGACAATCCTCTTTGCTCTGCCCACCTACGATTCCCGTCCACTATAAACCCAATATGTTTTGGCAAGAGGTCTTCTATAAGACCTCTAGGTAATTCTTCTGATCGCTCATCTTTGTTGTCTAAGTCTGTTTTTATGTTCGCACTGGTTAGAGAACTTGACCCGAAAGTCATTGAAGAGACTAGGTGTGGATGAGTATGATTTAAAGGCTAATCAACGTTTCGTAAAAATTAGTGATGTGCAAGTTCTTAGTTGTTTTTTCATACCAATATGTTTCAGCTATGTGACATGTACTAGTATATATAGGTGCATGTGAGATTGCGAGTGAACAGAAATATTGACTTTGAGATTTATGAATTATGATAGTTCGTCAAGTAATTTATGTTCTTACCAGTGTTATGTAATTAACGATTAAAATTAGAAGAAGAAAAAAAAGTTTAGAAAAACCAAATATTTTAGGCTCACCTTATTTTTTAAATGTGTGAACTCAACCTGTTATTAAAAATACCTAAGGGTTAAATATATTAAATAGGTGCAAGAGGAGAGTTATTTTACATACCAAACTTTTCTTACATATTAAGTGATTTATCTATATCATTTATCTAAAAAGAAATCAATGTTGAGATTAAAAAGATTTTAATATTTCATATATTTTTTATAATTTAAATATATTTTAAACCGTTAATCGTTAAACGAAAATAATTACACAATCGCGACAAACATTTAATTATCCTTATATAGATAGGCACTTTGATTACTTTAAAAAAAAATCATTTTTTATTTTTGGTTACTAGAATTTGCATGAAAAAATCACATGCGATATATCATATATGATATTATGATATATCACATGTGATATTAGTGTTAAATCACATATGATTTTTTCATGAAAATTTTAGTTACGAAAAAATCGTGAAAACACACGAAAAAAAATAATTTTGTCGAAAGTATA
>JARVZY010011827.1:0-22032 GCA_030686995.1 Artemisia argyi
AAACGAAAAACAATGAGCTAGAAATCTAGTTTTTCGTGTGACATCTACATATTTAGATGTATAATCAAAAAAAGTTTATCGATTAAAGGTAGGGCTGGCAATACGTGTGGGGTTCAGGTTGGTGGGTCAGGATACCCCAACACGAACATGACTTGTTTAAATGGTTCAGACGACTTGTAACTTCTTTAAATATATTTTATGATCACAATTCATTTAATCCGCTTATCTAACTGGGTTGGCGGATTAGCCAGTTACAGTGGTTAAATAGGATAAATGTGTTGGCAAATCGACCCGTTTATCCCACCCAACCCTAAACCGCTTATTTTTGAATTATTATCGGATCGCGTTTCATGTACTGTCAGGAATTGCCGCCCCAAGTTAAAGGAAAGCTGTAACAAAATTAGCTATAATATAAGAAGCGAACCTGGACTGGGCTAATGGTTTTGATGTAAAAAGTTCCACATTAGAGAATTTGTATAAAGCTGCCTTTGACGAAAGCACAAGAAGTTTCTTTTCGTCGACTTCACCCAACCAGAACAACTCGTCATAGTTTCTGCATATCTTGAATATTTCTTCAAAGTTTGTTGGAACTTGTGGCACCTGATCCACATTGAAGCTTGATTTCAAGCAATGTTTCAAAAATCGTGAATCGGTCCCGAGGCGGTCGGGGGCCGAGTTGCGATTTTTGGCCGATTAATCGGCCGATTTTCTTGACTCGGCCGATTACCTTGTAATTTCTTACAAGTTCCAGGGCCGAGGCCGATTAATCGCCGATTAATCGGCCGCCTCAGCCGATTTTTGCAACACTGATTTCAAGATTTGTTGGACTTCCTTCAATTTTCCGATTTCTTCATGTTTCACCTGTGTGCAAACCATGTTAAATATGCAACATAGAACATGGGTTTAATTAGTTTAATTTTTTTGCATGCATCCGACCTCTCTGTATAATATAAATGATGAGTTCATAAAAACTCGTCATTTTTGTCGTATTTAAACTGCCAAAACATACAAAAACAATCAAAAAAGTTATCAAAATACTTAAATTATTCCAAGGATTGTGTTTTATGTGTTTTAAATGCAAAAGGAGCAAAAACAGTTGAAAAATGTACAAAGTTTGCATAATTGGCAGTTTCAGTCCCTCAGCTTTAAAAAATTGGCAAAAATAGTCCCTGAGCACATATTTTAAAAGAAAAGTCACCAAAGGTCCTTTTACAATCATAAGTTGTCATATTTTATCCTTTGGTGAATATTTGGAAAAGTTTTGAGAATTTACAGTTTGGTCCCTGGAGTTTCGGATTTTGGCAATTTTGGTCCCTGGAATTTCAAAAGTGGAAAAATATCAAAATAGGACCTTGTACTATTCAAGTTTGGTAATTTACACCCTTGTGATAACTTTGGAAGATTGACAACTTCAACCCTCCACTTTCACTAAATTACAAAAATGGTCCTTGTGAATAACCAAACAAAACCAATTGGACCCTTTGTGTTTTTTCTATCCTAACCCAGCCAAAACCAAACCCCAGCCCACCTTATCACCCCATGGCCCAAACACACACCCCGGCCCAATCCCTTAAATAATAAAAACTCCGGTCAATCCCTCGGTCAAACACTCACCCCCGTTCCACTGTTCACCATCCCTTCCCCCCCCCCCCCCCCATTTTCAGGCCTGTGTCCCCTCCACCTCCTCACTCTTTTTCAACAAAAACCACCCACAATAAATGTCCTCACCAAACTAACCAACCCCCACCACCACAATTAATATCCCTCGCCTAACCCACTCAGTTTTGCCCTATTTGTTTTTGGCGGGAAATCCTAATCAAGGGCTAGGAGTGATGAAACTACAATTGGATGGTGAGGATTTGGTCAAGGGGTCAACACAAAGACTTTGGGACTCTCAGTTTTCAAGTGGAAGCCATGTGGGAGAAGATATGTATTATTTTTATGTCGATTATATATGTAGCTCAGATGAGCCTTTGAAGTATGTAATGTTTTAATTTCCTTTTGTACTCAGTCTTAAATTAATGAAAGCAAGGTTTTAAGTTTCTCAACTGTTTCACATTTCAAGTTTCATTTAAATATTGCAATTGTTAATTCAAAGTTCAAATGTGTGTATAAGCTATTAATAAGCTCATGTAAACTCAGAAAACAAAGTTTTAGAAGCTTTACAAGCTTGTACAACCTTCCTTAACTCAGTTTCAATAAATACTAAAAAAATTAAGAAAAAAAAAATATATATATAAAAAGCATGTTGCAGGATTGAAGAAAGCAAGGAGCACAGTTAATACAGGATGGCTGTGGGTTAGAGGTTTGTGGAAACCATTTAGGATTGGTGTTTGTGGTTCCTTGGTACTTGGCAGCTAGCTTGGAAGGCTTTTGTAAGCTCAAAATTCCATTTTCTTAGTAATAAATAGTACTAGTAGTTTATTTCTGCTTACCTTAATTAATTATCAGTAATTAAACTAGTTGTAATCACTAGGTTGTATTGTGTATTTGTTTGAATCATAGTTTCATCATAATCTGTTCTCAAAGGGGTGTTTGGTTGAAGTTTGTTTGTGGTGTTCTTGTGGCTGTATAATACATCTCTATGTTTCACTAAGTCACTTGGGTTAATACATGCTCAGGGAAACCATTTCTGAGTCTTAAACTCAGCAAAGGTCAAAATCACAAGGCAATCATCACCACAGTTTACTGTGGTGATCTTTGGAGTCCTAAACCATTCAAATCTATTCATAAGTATGTATTTTCACTAAAATTGGTCTTTATATAGCTTATCATAACATATTCAAGCAATAAAAAGCATCTGAGTTTCATAAAAGTCAAAGTATCAAAGCTTTTCAAAAAGTCAAAAACACAAGACTCAGATTTTTCCCAATATGGGGTGAATTTTCTTGAATTTTGTGGGTGGTTTTAGGTTCTGAAACTTGTTGAGGTTGTTATCTACCAGTAGAACTATAGAATCATGCAATTTTTTGATTTTTATAATTTTTTCTAGTGGACTGTTTTACCCCTGGAAGACACCTGCAGCCCAAGGTTCTGCCCTGTGCACCAGCTGACCCAGTAACCACCACAAATTTGGTGGTTCATTGTGGCCACCTCAGTGGGTCCCACTGACCCAACTTGGTTCCATACAACCCCCCTCCTACCAGGGTTGAGGTATTGACCATTTGTTTGACCATAAGACCTGTGGACCCCACCTAGGATTGCACCCAAAGGCTGTCCCTTTTCTGCCTCAGAACCAAATAAGCAGAGTGCTTATTGTGGTGTTTTAGCTTATTCCATTAGCTTATTTGTGTGAAATTTGTTTAGACTTGTTCATATTACTTATTTGAATCAGTTTTCACCAAGGTGGACCCCACATAAGTTCATTTGAGCTTAATCTCACCTTTGGTCAAAGAAAGTCAACTGTAAAGGGTTTTAGCACTTGAAGTGCTTATTTACTTGACCTCAGTCAAACCCACTTCATAAAAGTTGCTTAAAAACTTATAATAAGCAGTTTTGAAAAAGAAAATCTCAAATAAGCCCAACTTAATAGAAGTGATAGCTTCTATTTAAGCCAATTGGCTTATTCTTCAGCTTATTAATAAGCAATTCCTATTTGTATAATTTTCCTAGGCTTCTGGTTTGTAAAAATAATTTCTGTAATTTTTTTCAGATTTTTCTTATATCATTTAGTATTTTTCTTAATTTAAAATAGTTTTTAGTAATTATTAATAATAGTTAATAATTAATAATAATTAATTAGAAAATCAGGAAAATATAAATTAAATTTTAAAAATTATTTTTTAATTATTTTTACTTCTTCCAAATTTTATTTTCAATTTTCTAGTGTAATTTAATAATTAATTAGAATTTAGGGTAATTTAAGTAATTAAAAAGTAATTAATAATTAGTTAATAATTAGTAATAATTAATTAAAAAGTCTTAAAAATATATTTTCTTTTCTAAAATTAGTTTTTTAGTATTTTAGATTTTTCTAAGTTCAATTTTTATTTTTCCAAGTTAATTTCATAATTATTAGTATTTTAGGTTAATATAATTAATTAAAAATAATTAGAAAATTAGTATTTAATTAATAGTAATTATAAAATTAGTGTAAAAATTAAGTTTAAATTTCCAAAAATTTTCTTTAATAATTAGGTTTGTAAAAATACCATTTTCATACCAGTAGCCTTTTCAGATCACTTCACTCACTTTTATTTTACGTACGTTTGTTCCTGTTTTCAGCAAACGTACGGTTTTTAGGTTTTTTAGTTCACGTCTTCTTAATCTAAATTCCAGTAATCAATCATATAGCTTTCCTAAGCTATTTCTGTTTATAAATTCCAAATAGTTCTCATCACAACCCCTTCCCGTGAATATCACCCGATCACAAGCACGCTAAAATACAATTCACACCTCGTCGGGACATAACGACCCGGTGATTCCCTATATTATCCGGAAGTATTGATCTAGGTAGTTTGACTTTGTTGACCAATAACTTGGTCAATTTAAGTTGACTGTTTAGCATCAATCAAATTTTGGCGCCGCTGCCGGGGAGGTGTGCGCGTATTCTCAGCGTCTTAGAGATTAGTGTTATTTCACCATCATCATTGTAAAAATCCCATCATTTTGTAAATCTTAATCAAAATAATATATATATATATATATATATATATATATATATATTTATATATATATATATATATATATATATATATATATATATATATATATATATATATATATATAATAATAATAATAATAATAATAATAATAAACATCCTCTGTCCTTAATGCATGCGCACTCGTTCTTCTAGGTCCTCAAGCCCATTACGTGAGCTTGCTACAATTCCTAGAAGACGCTGTCGACGTTCTGCACCAACAGTCGGATCTGAAATCCGTATTGTTGCACCTTCAGCTATCATGGCGGCTGAGCCCACTATGAATGAGCTTCTCCAAGCACCCATTGAGGGTTACGGAGATGCCATTGTTGTTCCAGCAATCATGGCCGAAAATTTTGAGCTTAAGACCGGGTTGATAAACCTGGCCACCTCACGTCAATTCTACGGATTTGAACGGGACGATCCTCAAGATCACATTCGATGGTTCAATAAAATTACATCCACCATCAAATGCAAAAATGTCCCTGAAGAGGCAATCAAACTTCTTCTCTTCCCTTTTTCCATCGATGGGGCAGCCCGGGTTTGGCTTGACAAGCTACCCCCTCGATCAATTGAAACATGGGAAGATTTGAATAAGAAGTTCATGAATGAATTCTTTCCTCCTTCCAAAACCACGAGTCTCAAGAATGAGATCATGAAATTCTCACAGCAATTTGATGAATCATTCAGTGAGGCATGGGATCGTTATAAGGAATTGCTTCGCAAATGTCCTCATCACGGTTTTTCCGATCTCATGCAACTCGACACGTTCTATAATGGTGTGAACCAATCCGATCAAGACTCTCTTAACTCCTCCGCTGGAGGTAATTTCTTGAATCGCACCACAAAGGATGCTTTAGCAATCATTGAGAATAAATCTAAGGTCCGCATTCCCCGAAACAAAACGATTGTTTCCCAAGGAAATGTTGGTCCTTCTACTTCATCACCCGTGGCTCAGTCTAGCGCCGATGCTAGGCTTGACAAACTCACGGAAGCTGTTCACGCATTGGTTCTCACCCATAACCAAGTTCTCAACCAAAGCCAGAAAAATTCTTCTCCTCTTTCTTCCCCACAAGCTGAAGTCAAAAAGATAGAAGTTTGTGTCACTTGTGGTGGTCCACACTCATATTACAATTGCACTGCCACCGAAGGCAATCCATTCGAAGTTAATGCAATAGCCGGCAATTCCAACCAAGGAGGTAACCAATACCGTCCTCAACTGGAACCAAACTACCGCGCTAGCAACCTGAGTGGACCACCCGGATTTCCTCCACCGCAAAATCCAAATACGTTTAATCCTAATCCACCAAAGGGGTCTAACATGCAAAATCAAACTCATGCCCCGGTCAATCAGTACCCACCCCAAAGGGGTAATCAAGGGTATTCAGCTCCTAATTACCAAGAACCTCTCCCAAACGAGCTCAATAACTACATCAAAGTTAATGAGACGAAAATGAGGGCAATGCAGAATCAAATCTCAAATTTGAAGAATGATTTTCATACTTCAATGACCAAGCAAGGTAATGAGCAGAAGAGTGGGCTTGAGGCAACAAACAACAAAATTGATCAATCTCAAAACAAGATTGAGAATATGTTTGCCAGTCTCATGAGTCATCTCACTCCACCCTCTACTTCAGGAGGTCTCCCTGGTAATACAGTTGTGTTAGCATTAAAAATTATATATATAGAAGTGATGGTCATTCTCATGCATGTAACTTTGAAATGTGTCGTAGAATACATAGAATAGTCAAAGGGCTTATGGATTGGGCTAAGCTAATAGGTTAATATTTATATTAAGCTAGTCCATTTATGAGTAGAAGATATTCATGTAAAAAGCCCAATCCATCTCAAAGCCCATGAAAAGCCTTTAGGGCATTATGTATCTTACTATATAAACACCTCAAAGCTCATTTGAGGTGTGTGCTTGTGTGTGTATTGTGTGTTTTTAATAAAAAGTTCTCTTCATCTTCATCTCTATTTCATACTTATTAACGCCATACATATACATACAAAGTCACCATCTTTACTTCATCTAGTCATTGTATTTGTGTTAAAGTTGATATATCTAAGGTCCTACAAGTGGTATCAATCGCCTCACAATGATTTAGGAGTGTTTTCTATCAAGTTTTTGCTAAAAAGTTTCGTATTCTTCATTTATACGTGTACTTTTTATTCAAAAAGTTTTGATTTTTAAATGTTTTAGTGGTAAAGTTGTTGTTTTTATTGAAGCTTTAGTGATTCTAAGTGTTTTGGGAAAGATTTGATCATTAGAAACAAGTGAAAAAAGTGTTTTTGGTTGAAAAAATCGCATTTTTCACGTTTTCTGGTCATCCTACGCGTTACTTGGGTGAATAGTACGATCTACAGCTGTCTACAGTACTTTTTACGCGTAACTTAAGTCAAAACCCTTTTCCTACGCTTAAGTTTGGTCAAAACCCTCTTCTTACGCATAAGATTGGTGTTCTACGCTTAAGTTGGAAGTCTACGCTTAATTTCCTACGCACAAGTCAGATCCTACGCATAAGTTGATATCTTACGCGTAAGTTTCAAAAATCTACGCATAAGTTTCTTCAAAGGTCTTCTCTTCGTGCTACGGTGACTCAGTACTTCCCTGACTTGGATAAGTTTGTGGAATACTTCGACACGGGATATCTTTCAAGCTTGGATAAGTTTGAGAGATCAATTTGGTTGAAAAACCTTACGCGTAACTTTTCTTACGCATAAACTCAAAGTTTACGCGTAAAAATCAAAGCTTACGCATAAACATTTTTGTTTACGCATAACCTTAATTTTTACGCATAACCTGAAAGTTTACGCATAACTTTTCTTACGCGTAAGATTTGAAGTTAACCGTAAGATTACTATTTACGCGTAAGAATCACTGTTTACGCATAAGTTTCTGGGTTTACGCGTAAGTTTTTGACTTTTTGACAACCAAACTTCAAACGGCCATAACTTTTGAACCGTAACTCCGTTTTCGACGAATCAGCTGTCAAAACGACCGCGAGACCGAGAAGAAGGACAGGTTGAGTTAATTTATTCATTCAACCCAAGTTTCGAGGCCTAAAAACGCTCCAAGAAGAAGTTATTGAGGTTTTAAGGTTCAAGATCAAATTTTTCACCATAAAAATTTGCATCAACTTACACTAAACACAACTCCTACTTCGTTGGAACGATCCAAGAATCAACTTTATCAATCTACACTTCATCAATGGCAACTCAGCAAGACATTCATGCTGCCGGTGCAGAAAACCGACCTCCTATGCTTGAAAAAGGTGGATATCTCCCATGGACAAGCCGCATGCTTCGTTACATCAAAACAAAGCCTGATGGTAAATTGATGATCAACTCCATTACAAATGGTCCATTCAAGCCAAGACAAGTTCAAATTGAAGGCAATCCAAATGCAACACCTCCTACTCAACCATTCGTGCGTGAACAAATAGAAGCAGATTACACAGAGGAAGACAAGAAGCAGATCGCCGCTGATGATATGGCAATGCATTTAATCCAACTTGGATTACCACGGGAGATCTTTGCTGCGGTCGACAGTTGTGAAACTGCTTATGCTATGTGGGAACGTGTTAGAAGGATATGTCATGGAACAGAGATTGGACAACAGGACGTTGAGAACAAACTTCTTACGGAATGGGAGAACTTTACATCCACTAAAGGTGAACAGATTGAATCTTACTACACAAGGTTTTGCACTTTGATGAATGAGTTAATCAGAAACAAGTTGACACCTCGAACAATTGCAACAAACATCAAATTCATCAATAACCTTCCAGAAGAATGGGGTCGTTATGTTACAATTGTGAATCAAACAAAGGATTTACATAAGGTGAATTATGATCAACTTTATGATTTTCTGAAACAAAACCAAGCTGAGGCTAATGAAGTAAGGAAAGAAAGATTGGCAAAGAATCATGATCCTCTCGCATTAATTGCTACTACACCAACACCGCTACCAGTGAACACACTACAACCATCATCATCTTCCACTCAAAACTACATGCAACCATCATACATTCAACAACCAACACCGGTCTACCAACAACAGTTCTACCCACAGCAACAACAACATGTTATTCCACAACAGCAATACCAACAATTCCAAGAACTAGAATTCACTGAAAATGATGAAGCTACTGCAGCATTGACCCAAGCGTTTGCTTTTCTGTCCAAGGCATTCCAAGGACGTTATTCTACCCCAACAAACAACAACCAAAGGATTTCATCGAACACTCGCAATAAGCAGATTGCTAAGCCGAGTTTCAATATGGGCAACGGAGGCCAAATGGTTGGAGTTTATGGGAATCAGCAAGGATATACTACTAGAATTAACATGGGGAATCAGAATATGCTGAATGCAGGGAATCAGAATGCAGGAAATCAGTATGGTCAGTATGCAGGGAATCAGTTGGGTCAGTTTGTTGGAAATCAGAGGGGTCAGAATGTTGGTAATCAGGCAATGGGTAATCAGAATAGAAATGTTGCAGCTCCAGTAGTTGGGAATTTGGGAAATATGAATCAGGGTAACCCGGTAAAGTGTTTCAACTGTCAGGGTGTAGGTCATATGGCAAGGAACTGTCCTACTAAGCCGAACAAGAAAGACACAGCGTACTTGCAGAAAGCATTACTGTTGGCACAAAAGAATGAGGCAGGGTTTCAGTTGAACGCAGAGGAGAATGATTTTATGGCTCTTATGGATGACATGGAAGATAGAGAGGATATCGATGCGAACTGCATATTCATGGCGAATCTTCAGGAAGCTAAGTATGACACGGATTCTGACACACTTCCTGTTTATGACACCAATGCACCATCTGAGGTATCAAACTTCAACACATGTCACAATAATGATATATTTGATATGTCTCCTCATGAGGAACAACATTCTGAGAAGCTAGCACCCACTTATGATACATACCTGGAAACGCCAAGTAGTAGCAATACTCCTTCAGCAACTCCAGATGTGAATCATAATGGAGGCTTCGTTTCACAGCATGCTGAGAATGATGAGGAAACACGTGCTTTGTTTGAATCATTATTGAATAATTGTCATATTGAAATTGAGAATGTGAAAAAGGTCAATCGCGATGTTAAGGCTGCGAATGTTAAATTGACCGCTGAGCTTGAGAGTTACAAAGAAAACGTTAAAGCTTTTGAATTTCATAACAAAAGATTGTCTGAATTAGAAACTGGTTATCAAAATTCCGTTTCAAGGGAAAAACAATTGCAACTCAAGTTTGATACACTTGATGTTAATTCTTTCAAGAAGATAAAAGCTTTAAACGCGGAAATTTCTGATTTGCAAAACCAACTTTCTAAACAAAAATCAGCTTATACCAATCTTGAAAAAGAAAGGGACGAGTTGAAAAAGGACTTTGCAAAGAAAGAAGACAAACTTTTGGCCGAAATCGTAGAGTCAGAACACATGATTGCTCATTTAGAAGAATTGGTGGTTAAGTCGGGTCAGTCAAGTCAAACAATGAAAATGATTTCAAATCAAACTAATCCGGTTTACCATACGAAACATAAAGTGGCTCTCGGTAACAACACCCCCAGTAATCTCAAGAAAGCTCAGCAAGAACAGAATGTTTTGTATAATGGTAATATGATTTACACCAAACATGATCCTCCCGTCGTTCGGGATTCTGTGCAAACGATTGAACATGTCGAAGAGAGCATTACTAAAATGAAACAAAAGGATTTGAAACCCATTGATTACAACAAATTGAACAAACTTTCGGGAATTACTTTTGTTCCACAAAAAGAACCATCTGTGTTTTCCATAAAACGACCATTCGCAAAAATGTTTTCTAAGAAAGTAATTGTTTCCAAATCTCTTTCAAAAATGGAACAAATTTCTTCTAACAACACTTTTAATACAAGTGAGGCTAGAGAAATTTTGGATGACGTTAAAAAGAGAATTCAAGAACTTCAAAATATTGTTGCTTCTAAAACTACAATCGATATTAACAACTGGCATTCCAGTTTTCATATTGAGCAGAAAAAAGTTTTTGAAAACGAAATTACTATCCCACTGAATAACATCAGTGCGAGGGTAATCCATTTTGAACGTGCTTTCTTAAAAGAAACGGCCGACTTTGTCAAGGACCACAAATCCCTGGTAAACGAAACTAACGAAACTCGTGAAAACATGAATGTCTTGGAAAACCTAAATGATTCTCTCTTCGAAGCTGTTATGACCACTGACATTATGTCCATCATTTTACAAACATATTCTGTTCAAGACGATGAAAGACTGAGAACTGAGACCTCCGAAATTGTTTCAAAATATGAAAATGCTCTTATAAAGCTTGAAAAAGAAAATGTGTCATATTTTAAACAACTTGATCGAAAAAAGGAAGAATGCAAGTATGACAAATTGTCGTATGAGCGTGCCTTAAAGAACATGAAAGAGCAAAATGATCTTTTGAGGGCTCAGCTTGAAAGTCAAAAAGGAAAGGGTGAGGAAACTAAGTTTGCAAAACCATTGACTTCGGAGAAACCAAATGTTTCAAACACGGTTCAAAAACCAAAAATGTCAATTTCACGGTTTGCTCCAAAAGTCGATGAGAAAAAGGATTTTACAAAACCAGTCACTCCAACACCCTTGCCCATGAAAAGTGATAATGAAAAAATTGTTGATAAAGGAAAAGCGGTTGTCGAAACACCAAAAGTGATAGCACCTGGCCTTTTTAGGATTAGTCCCACTAATGCGTCTGCCTCCACTTCTAAGACAAATGCGTGCAAAAAGGATAACTCTAAAGAGTCTAGGAATGCTAAAAAGGACAACAACATAAATCCTAACGCGTGTGCCTTACCTTCTACAGGATTAGAAAGCACCTCTAGGAGCAGCAGACTAAAGCCTAGGAGCAATACAAGGAACAATAGAGTCTCGCCTGTTTCTACGAGTAGTAGCAAGAATAAAGTTGAAGAAGTAGAAGAACACCCTAGGAATTTATCGCTTTGTAATAAGAAACATGATTCATCTGAATGTAATGTCGAAAGTACTGGTTCTAATGCATGTAATGACACTGTTTGTTTAATATGCAAGAAATGTTTAATTAATGATGTTCATGATGAATGTGTTTCTAAGAATGTGAATGTTATGCCTAAACAGAAGTATGTTCCAAAGGGAACTAGTGCCAGATCAAGATCTATAGAAAGATTAGTTGCACGCTTTAGGTCGACCACTAGTAGTCGAATGCCTAGGAACTATCTTAAGTTTTGTATGTGGATTCCGACGGGTAGAGAGTTCACTCTTAAGGAAGGAAAATTAGAAATAACTCAAGCTAAACAAGTAGCAACTGTCTATGAGTGTGATTTAGATTTTACTCCTAACCCCATGGAACCAAATTCAAAACGGTTTCCAAATACAAACTCTTCTGTTCTTGGCAGGTTATCGAAATATGTCTTTGGATCGTCGACTCGGGTTGCTCCAAGCACATGACCGGGAACTTAAAGCTGCTGATCAATTTCATATGGAAATTCATGGGAACTGTACGCTTTGGAAATGATCATGTAGCAGCTATCCTGGGTTTTGGAGATCTTCAGTTTGGGAATTTTTTGATCACTCGAGTTTACTACGTCGAAGGATTGGGACACAACTTGTTTTCAGTTGGGCAGTTTTGTGATGCAGATTTAGAAGTTGCATTCAGGAGAAACACGGTTTTTATAAGAAATTTGGTTGGTGATGATCTCTTAACTGGTAATCGTGGTACAAAGTTGTATGCTATCGACATCAACCAAATGGCTTCTACATCACCAATTTGTCTTATGACAAGGGCAACCGAAACTAAGTCCTGGCTGTGGCATAGACGTTTATCCCATCTCAATTTCGACACCATAAACAAGTTAGCCAAAGACAACATCGTCACCGGACTTCCTAAGTTCAAATACACCAAGGAACACCTTTGTCCATCATGCGAACAAGGAAAAAGCAAAAGAGCATCATATAAACCCAAAACCGTACCTAGTTCGGAAGCAAGGTTACATATGTTGCACATGGACTTATGTGGCCCAATGAGAGTTGAAAGCATTAATGGGAAGAAGTATATTCTTGTTATTGTTGATGATTATTCAAGATATACTTGGGTAAAGTTTTTGAGGTCAAAAGACGAAGCACCAGGTACCATCATCACCTTTCTGAAGTGTATTCAAGTTCTACTTCAAGCTCCAGTAGGGATTATAAGAACAGACAATGGCACAGAATTTACAAACCAGGAGTTAAGAACTTACCTTGAAGATGTTGGAATCACACACCAAACATCAGTTGTTAGAACTCCACAGCAGAATGGGGTAGTTGAAAGAAGAAATAGAACTCTTGTGGAAGCTGCTCGCACAATGCTGATTTTCTCTAGTGCACCTCTATTCTTATGGGCTGATGCTGTTGCCACTGCTTGTTTCACTCAGAACCGATCCCTAGTACATCCAAGATTCAATAAAACCCCATATGAGCTAGTGAACAACCGTAAACCTGACATCTCTTACCTTCACGTGTTTGGCGCTTTGTGTTATCCGACGAATGATAGAGAAGATCTAGGAAAGTTAAAAGCTAAGGGTGATATTGGAATCTTCATTGGATATTCAGAAAACTCGAGGGCATTCAGGGTGTATAATAGAAGAACGAAAAAGATAATGGAGACGATGAATGTGAAGTTTGACGAGATTTCACAAATGGCTTCTGAGAGATACGCTCTAGAACCCGCGCTTAATCCGATGGCTTCTAATCATAACGGATTAGGACCCGCACCAAACATGAAGACTTCTGGACACATCAGTTCAGGACTCGTGCCTCAAGGAGCTCAGTCAACAAATACGGATAAACCTTCAGAACAAGAACTGGAAAATTTCTTCGAGTTAATGTTTGATGAATATTATGGTGGACCTTCGACAAATGCATCTCAACAACATTCCGCTGCACCCGCTCAAAACCATCAACCACCACCACCATCACAAGATGCATCTACAACAATCGAAGCAGAAGCACCAACTCCCTCAGCATCATCAACATCTACTCCAGCAACTCCAGTTATTGAAACTGATTTACCAAGAGTTGATGAGCAAAACCAAAACACAAATTTTCAAGAAGAACCAACAAATAATTCAAACGATGTTACGTTAGAAGAAGAAGAAGAAGTATTTGAAAACCCGTTTGCAACAGACTCTGCTGAATCTTCTTCAAGGTTACAAGAACCATCTAACACACATTCATTACACCCAAGGTACCCTTTTACGTTTCAATGGACAAAAGACCATCCAATAGAACATGTTATTGGTGAACCTTCAAAGCCAGTTCAGACAAGGAGACAACTTGCCACCGATCTCGAATTATGCATCTACGTTTGCTCAATCAGCCTCAAAGAACCAAAGAACATTCGGGAAGCAATGGCAGAAAACCCTTGGATTGAAGCGATGCAGGAGGAATTTCTTCAATACCTGTTACATGATAGTTGGGAACTTGTTGAACGACCACTTGATAAACGCGTTCTTGATCTCAAGTGGTTGTGGAAGAACAAACTGGATGAGGAAATGACTGTTATTCGCAACAAAGCTCGTCTCGTGGCTAAAGGTTATCCACAAGAAGAAGGGATAGATTTCGAGGAATCATTCGCGCCTGTAGCTAGACTTGAAGCAGTCCAGATTTTCTTAGCCTATGCAGCTCACAAAAACATCACAGTCTATCAGATGGACATTAAGACAGCTTTCTTGAATGGAACTCTGAAAGAAGAAGTGTATGTGAGTCAGCCAGAGGGATTCATCGACAGAGATCATCCAGACTATGTCTACAAGCTTAAGAAAGCCATTTATGGTCTAAAACAAGCTCCAAGAGCGTGGTATGACGAACTATCATCTTTCTTGCTTAAAAACAATTTCACCAAAGGAACGGTTGATGACACCTTGTTTATCAAAAAATTCAAAGATGACATTTTGATCGTTCAAATTTATGTGGACGACATTATTTTTGGATGAACCAATCCTAACCATTCAAAACATTTTGAAAATCTCATGAAAAGTAAATTTGAAATGTCCATGATGGGGGAACTAAAATTCTTTCTTGGCTTACAAATCCATCAATCCCCTCGTGGTATTTTTATCAATCAAGCTAAATATACGATAGAGATTTTGAAAAAACATGGAATGGAAAATTGTGATTCTGTTGGTACACCAATGGTCACTTCACCAAAAATAGGTGCTGATTTGTTTGGGAAACCCATTGATCCGAAGAAATATCGGAGCATGATCGGTTCTCTCATGTACCTAACTGCTAGCCGACCGGATATTCAATTTGCTGTTTGCTTGTTAGCACGGTTTCAGGCAAAGCCTACCGAACTTCACCTCAAAGAGGTCAAACGGATCTTTCGGTACCTACGAAGCACCATTAACATGGGACTTTGGTATCCGAAGGATTCGGGGTTTAATCTAACAGCATTTTCAGATGCAGACCATGCTGGTGATCAAGTTATAGCAAAGAGTACATCAGGTGGAGCGCAATTTTTGGGTGAAAAGCTAGTAAGCTGGTCGTCAAAGAAACAGGATTGTACTGCGCTATCAACCGCCGAAGCCGAGTATGTGTCTCTATCTGCGTGTTGTGCCCAAGTTCTATGGATGCGGACACAGCTCACAGATTATGGCTTTACTTTTGACCGAATACCTATGTATTGTGACTCAAAAAGTGCCATAGCCATCTCGTGTAATCCCGTACATCACTCTAAGACGAAGCATATCAAAGTCCGCTACCATTTCATCAAAGAACACGTGGAAGAGGGTACTGTTGAATTATTTTTCGTTAAGACTGATTATCAACTCGCCGATCTATTTACTAAAGCCCTTCCAAAAGAAAGGTTTGACTATTTAGTTCGACGAATTGGCATGCGAAGCCTAACTCCCGAGGAGCTAGAACGTCTTCTCGAATCTTCTTGAAAAAGCTTTCAAAATCGCTTCGCTGTAAATATTTTTGAAAAAACAAAATACAAAAAACCAACAAAAACAAAATATAAAAATATAAAATTTCAAAAAAATACAAAAACAATATAAAATCAAAAAATCCAAAAATATTCTTCTCACGACATGTCTCTCGTATAAATCAATATTCTGTACGTTTCTAGAAATGTCATTCAATAATGATACGGACATGTACAGATGCTTGAGCGGGAGTTCTTTTTTTTAATGTTTTGCTAAAACATGTCGTTTCTTAAAGTTTCTTCTCTATGGCTTTCGTATACATCAGTACGAAACCCGTACTTCAATGATGACTTCTGATTATTTTCAAATCAAGGACTCGTACGTTCAATGACGAACTCTTTTTCAAAAAGTTCGAGTCTAAACAAACGAAAAAGATTTCAAGCATAAACTCGTTTTCAAACAAACTTCTTGAGCACTTTTTCAAGATTGTTCAAAAGATTTCTCAAAATCTCTCAAAATTAGTGCTCAAGATAACTCCCTCAAAACCCTTAATTTATTTTCAAATGTGCTATCATTAAGGGGGAGTACAAAAACAAAAATGTTCCAAAATTCATGCAAAATTGAATCTGTCTTTCTCTCCAAAAGCTTTTTCTTAATCAGTTGATATCAAAAATATCACGTTATGCTATTTTTGAGGGGGAGAAGACATGATTAAAATGTGATCAAAGAAGTTTAAAGATTGTGGCTGAATCTCCAAAGAGCTAGACTCAGAATGTACCAATGAATTGACGAAGCTTAAAATGTCATTAATCGAAAAGACTTGTCCTGGACGGGTAATAATTTCAAGCTAGTCTAACTAGTGATGTAAGCGTGTCTCGAATAGGACTTGTCTGAGTAGAATGTACCGTATCGAGAAACTTTCTTTGGACTTGACCAGGACGGGTAATAATTTCAAGCTAGTCTAACTAGTGATGTAAGCGTGTCTCGAATCGGTCATGTTCACTGAAAGTTGATCAATTCAAAAAGTGCAAACTCCTCACGCATGTGCAAATTTCTTAAATATTCATGAGCACATGTGAAGGGGGAGTCCTTCAAAAGAAATGCAAAACTCTCAAAGTGGTAACAACAATGTGTTTTATTATCATAAACACTTTGAGAGATTTTCAATAAATGGTTTCATGGCAATAATAGGATAGTCATGGAGTTATAAGGTGACTAAGGTTAGGAAAAACCGTCCTATGATCCGCCAGAGCCGGAGGGATCTACCCAAGGACAATTCCAATAGATTAGAATTAGAAGTCCTTAGGTATGATTGAAAAAAGGAGAAAATGAGAAAGGAGAAAGAAGGGGTTGAAGAATTAAAAAGAAAAAGTTATGAAAAAGGGTGAAAAGAAATAGCCCTCCATATGTTCAACCTTAGGGCAGACACCGGGTTCAACTCATATGCTACTGGTTGTTACTAAGGTGACACCGGTATTGAAGACAAAGACGTCATGGACCCAGTGACGCACTGCACTAAACCTTCTTAACCACTCAAGTTCTCTTAAAAGAGCTTGTTTCATTCTCACGGGGAACCGGTGTAATCTATCGACCTGTCTCTTAGAGATAGTTGATATTGAAGCAGGAGACCTCTCCCTAATCTCCGCATAGGAAACCAAATGTGCACTTATCGAGTCTAGAGCCTCGAGATTCATCAAAAGATCTCATAGGAACACATGATATTTCTACACTGGTTGTTCATCATTAAGGACGCCAGATATAAACTTTAGAGTCCTACGTAGATCTTAGCAATTTGCCAGAACATTTATGAGAGGATTCACTTTTGTGATTCTCAATGATTGAATGGAAATTCCTGCCAGGGTCAACATCAAGCAGCCCTGACAGCAGGTCACTTCGGTAATTCTTTATGAGTTACGCTTAGTGTTCGCGGTGGTTTCAAACGGTCTACAGTCGTGGAGTGATCCCCAGCGACTCACCCAGTCATTGAGCTACTAAGTAGGTCTTGTAAGCTCTCTCGAGAGTATCTGACATGGGAACGGCCTTGGTAAGGGTTAGAAGGAGTCTTCACACTATGCTGTTGACGATCTCTAATTCTTATCTGTAAGTACCGGATGTTTTATTGCTAACTGTTTATATGCAGGGACACTTCATCTCCAAGGCGACAGATTCCACATGCTCATACATACATCTGGAAGTTAAAGAAAGCTCCCTCAAAGATCTATACAACACAAAGATCAAAGAAAGATTCTACGCCAAAAAGAAGAATCTACAAAGTATAAAGACTAAAGATCAAAGAGAAAGAAAGGGAACTACGTGCATACGAATATCAAAGTCCAAAGATGTATGAGCATGTTGGAATGGCAAACAACCACCACAGACGCAGAAGTGATGAATGGCAGATAACTCCACATCACAGAGGAACAAAGAACGATGAAAAATCAGTTATCAAAGATCACAAAGCATGAAGGAACAAAGACTAAAGACTATTCTGCAACGACACATAAAGTTAAAGACAAAGAACACGGGAGACCCACTCACGTGGAGCATCATTCGAATGACCACCCCTTAGGGGGAGATTGTTAGCATTAAAAATTATATATATAGAAGTGATGGTCATTCTCATATTGTAACTTTGTGTCATTTGTTAAGTTTAGTAATTGTTTAGTCATTGGGCTTTGGACTTGGTAAGCTAATATGCTATTAGTTATGTTTCATAAGCCTTCATATCTTGTCATGTAACCAAGTCCAAGCCCAAGCCCATCAAAGCCTATGTATGGAACTATATAAGGCACCTTACCTCTCATTTGTAAGGTGTGCTTATGTGTGTTTTGTATGTGCATCTCTTGAATAAAAGCTCTCATATTTCCATCTCTCTCTACATATACACGAAATACATATAAGTCACCAAGTCACCATCTTTCTTCTTCTAATCTTCTATTGGTGTGATAAAGTTGTAATATCTAAGGTCCTACAAGTTGTCAACCCTAAGGGTGAACTCAAAGCTATTACCACACGCAGTGGTAAAGCTTATGAAGAACCTCCAGTTTCCACTACTCCTCCTC
This sequence comes from Artemisia argyi, assembly GCA_030686995.1. Taxonomy (NCBI): domain Eukaryota; kingdom Viridiplantae; phylum Streptophyta; class Magnoliopsida; order Asterales; family Asteraceae; genus Artemisia; species Artemisia argyi. Next base: position 18,620 of record JARVZY010011827.1, read on the forward strand.
CTCCTCCTCCTTTTCCGAAGGTAGTGGAAAGTGAGCCTGAGGCAACAAAGGACAAGGTGCAATTTACAAGCCCACGAAGTACCGCACATGTCCACCCTCAGTTGGTACCAAAAACCATGCCAAAACCGGGAGTTGTCTTTGAACCATCTAAAACTCCGGTTGAGGACCCTAAATCCAAAACTTCAATACCATACCCATCACGAATCAATGAGCAAAAGCTCCGTGAAAAGGCCAGTCACCAAATGGACAAGTTCTACCAGATCTTTCAAGATCTACATTTTGACATAAGCCTTGCGGATGCTATCATTCTGATGCCCAAATTTGCATCTCTCATCAAAAACTTGTTAAACAACAAGGAAAAACTGCACGAAATGGCAAAGACTCCCTTGAATGAGAACTGCTCAGCAGTTATCTTAAAGAAGCTTCCTGAGAAGCTGGGAGATCCCGGGAGATTTCTGATCCCATGTGTTTTTCCGGGAATGAGGGAATGCTTCGCCTTGGCCGATCTTGGCGCTAGCATCAACCTAATGCCTAACTCAGTGTGGAAGAAATTATCTCTTCCGGAACTCACTCCTACCCGCATGACTCTTGAGCTTGCGGATCGTACCATATCTCATCCCCTCGGCATTGCTGAGTATGTGTTCATAAAAGTAGGAAAGTTTCATTTCCCCGCTGACTTCGTTGTTGTTGAGTTCGATGCTGATCCGAGGGTTCCTCTCATCCTTGGAAGAGGATTCCTCAGAACGGGCTGTGCGCTCATTGATGTTATCGAAGAGGAAATAACTCTTCGTGTTGGTAATGAAGCGGTTACATTCAACCTCGATCAAACCTCGAGGTACTCCTCCAATTATGATGCTAAATCGGTTAACCGAATTGACGTCATTGATATTGCTGCAGAGGAGTACGCTCAGAAGGTTTTAGGTTTCATTGAGGATTCTCCGAGTGATAACCTCACTCAATCTTCTCATCCCATCGTTGCCAATTCTTCTCCTTCCCTCACTCTGTTTGAGGGAAGTGACTTCATCTTAGAGGAAATTGAGGCCTATATTAAGAGTGATTCGATTCCCGATGGAATCGATCATCAAGAGATTGACCCCGAGGGGGATATTCTCCTACTTGAGAAATTATTGAACGAGGATCCCTCTCCTCTTCCTGTTCCTTCACAAGTGCTTCATAAAGAGGAAGTCAAAAATGTTGAAAAAAATGATGACTTTCCTTTGGTCGAGCTCAAGGACTTACCACCTCACCTTGAATACGCATTTCTGGAGGGTAACGATAAATTACCCGTCATAATTGCTAAAGAATTGAGTGTTGAGGAAAAGACTGCTCTAATAAAGGTTTTGAAGTCACACAAGCAAGCAATTGCTTGGAGACTCTCCGACATTAAGGGTATTAACCCTGAATTTTGTTCACACAAAATCTTAATGGAAGAGGACTTCAAACCAGCAGTCCAACATCAAAGAAGGGTGAATCCAAAAATACATGAGGTCATCAAACAAGAAGTTTTAAAACTCCTTGATGCCGGATTGATTTACCCTATCTCAGACAGTCCTTGGGTTAGCCCAGTACATTGTGTTCCAAAAAAGGGTGGCATAACGGTTGTCACGAATGAAGAAAATGAGTTGATTCCAACTCGGTTGGTCACAGGGTGGCGTGTCTGCATTGACTATCGAAAGTTGAATGACGCCACCCGCAAGGACCACTTTCCTCTGCCCTTTATGGACCAGATGCTCGAGAGATTAGCGGGGAACAAGTACTATTGTTTCCTCGATGGTTTCTCGGGTTACTTTCAGATCCCCATTGATCCACAGGATCAAGAGAAAACTACCTTCACATGCCCTTATGGGACCTTTGCCTACCGTCGCATGCCAATTGGCTTATGCAACGCGCCTGGCACGTTCCAAAGGTGCATGATGTCAATATTTTCCGACATGATCGGGAAAACAATGGAGGTATTCATGGATGACTTTTCGGTCATTGGAGATTCATTCTAATCTTGCCTCTCCCATTTGGAAAAAATGTTGAAACGTTGTGAAGACACAAATTTGTGTCTCAACTAGGAGAAGAGCCATTTTATGGTCAAAGAGGGCATTGTCCTCGGCCATAAAATTTCAAGAAATGGGATTGAGGTTGACAAAGCCAAGGTTGATATCATTGCAAAACTTCCTCATCCCGCTACCGTCAAAGGTATTAGGAGCTTTTTGGGTCATGCCGGTTTTTATCGTAGGTTTATTCAGGATTTTTCCAAAATCGCCCGGCCTATGACCCATCTTCTCGAAAAGGATGCTCCTTTTATCTTCTCACCAGAGTGCATACAAGCTTTTGAAACTTTGAAGAAAAAGCTTACTGAGGCACCGATTCTTGTTGCCCCCGATTGGGACTTGCCCTTTGAACTTATGTGTGATGCTAGTGATTATACAATAGGGGCAGTCTTGGGACAACGCAAGTCTAAACACTTTCAGCCAATACACTATGCGAGCAAGACAATGACCGAAGCTCAAAGTCATTACACCACCACTGAAAAAGAATTATTAGCAGTGGTGTATGCCTTTGAAAAGTTTCGGCCATATTTGATATTGACCAAATGCATAGTATACACGGACCACTCGGCTTTAAAGTACCTCTTTGCAAAACAAGATGCAAAGCCGAGACTTCTCCGTTGGGTTCTCCTCCTTCAAGAATTTGACATCATAATTCGTGATAAAAAAGGAGCTGAGAACCTGGCTGCCGATCATCTCTCCCGTTTGGAAAACCCCCACCAAGATGTCCACGAGAAGAAGGAAATTAATGAAACCTTCCCTCTCGAAACACTCAATGTGGTTTCCTTTCGTGGAGATTCTTCTACCCCATGGTTTGTCGATTTTGCAAACTACCATGCGGGTAATTTTGTGGTAAAAGGGATGTCGTCCCAGCAGAAGAATAAATTCTTCAAAGATGTCAATCATTACTTTTGGGACGACCCCTACCTTTTCAAAATCTGTGCGAGTCAAGTCATCCGGCGATGTGTATATGGTCAGGAAGCTATTGATATTCTCACAGCTTGCCATGCTGGACCTACTGGGGGACATAATAGCCCCAATTACACCGCCAAAAAGGTGTTTGATTCCGGGTTTTATTGGCCCTCGATCTACAGAGATGCCCACAACTTGGTCAAATCTTGTGACGCTTGTCAACGTTACGGCAATATTTCTAAGACAAATGAGATGCCTCAAAACGCCATCCAAGTTTGTGAAATATTTGACATTTGGGGCATTGACTTTATGGGGCCATTCCCATCATCTCGAGGAAACAAATACATACTCGTGGCAGTTGACTACTTATCAAAATGAGTGGAAGCGAAAGCTTTACCCACCAATGATGCCCGAGTTGTGGTGAAATTCTTGAAATCCTTGTTTGCTAGATTTGGGACTCCA
>JARVZY010001188.1:0-19281 GCA_030686995.1 Artemisia argyi
AACGAGGTTTAATTAAACTCAAAAGTTTTAAAGTGTTGTTTTATTGTTGCTTGTGTGGTAGCATTTAAGTTTGAAAATAGTTTTCTAAATGTTTGCGTGTGTTGGCTCTTGGAAGTGCGTACGTTCCCACGTACAAAAACGTTAAGTGTATATGACAAAAGGTTCTGACAAGGACGAAAAATAATCATTGATGATTATTGAGCGTTGTCGGGAAAAATGTGAGAAAATGTTTATATATAATTAAGTGATGGGAAAACGGGTCGTGCATATACGTATGTTATGTGCATAAGTAAATGGAATGAGTAGTGCGTACACGTATATATACATATAGAGTATTAAAAAAAATGTATGTTATGTTTAAAATCCCTCATTGTGATTCTTACTTTTAATGTATTATAGTAAACTAGGTATATATATATATATTGAAAATAGTCGGGCATGACCCGAGTACAACTTTTGGTCCTCGTGTTAAAAAAATTATAACCAATATTAATTAGTAGTAACTTAATTCCAAATGTAAATCATTTGTAGAGTGTATATCTGTTCATGAAACACGTTTAAGCAAAATGACTTTCAACTATGATAACATTTTGTGGATGACAAAATTTGGATTGTAAAACCAGTTTCCTAAGCGCTCTTTTTAATTAAACATATTTTTGGGTGAACTTAGTATATATCAAGAGAGTCATTACATGATCTCGTATGAGCAGACCAATTAATGGGCCTTCGGTCCAAAACAGTGGCTAGACGCTCAAAACAAAAACATGGTCTATCCATCAGTTTCAAATAACAAAGTTTGAGTTTTTCAAATAAGTAGTATAAGAAACCAATTAAGCTAGTAAAGTTATAGATTTAGCACTTGGTTCGGGTTTCACAAAATAAGCAAGGTAGACGCCCCAAAATAAATAAATAAAAAATGGGTCGATTCAAGCAAATATTCCACGAGCCGAAAACAATATTAAATAAGCAAAGTGGGTTACGAAATAAGCATTTGTAAAGATTTGAGCCAACACTTATTTTTAATAGATTTATGTTTTATTATGTCTAGTTAGTTCCAAAGATGTATATTAACTCACCCAAATCAGGTTATGGTTCGAAAGGTTTGCAAATAAGATAGTGCTTATTTTCTAATGCTTATTAGTGACTCATTAACAACAAATAATACCACACAAGCTCAAACAGTAATCCTTGGACCATGTTTTATGTATATCGATTAGATGTATATTCGCGACAAGATTGTAACTTGCACTTGTCAACTAAATCACATATATATTAACCAAACGTTAAACATATACGATTTATGACATCCTAGATCAACGAAAACACAAAGATAAAATATGAAAGGGATTCTTACAAAATTTGTGTGTTATGTCGATTAGAAGCAAACCAAGAACGAAATTATTACCCAAGATTACTCTAACCCAATACCAAGCTCCAAGCCTTGAACTAAACCACCAAGAAAGCTCTAATTTTTGTGAAAGTAAAAAGGGAATGCCTGCTCCTTGTGGTTCGAATAGCCTTTTTAGAGGACAAAGGAGGGAGACGATTTTTTTTTTTTTTTTTTTTTTTTTTTGTGTGTGTGTGTTGTATTGTGTGTTAGATGGTGTTATAAAATGCATGATATCATGCTAGTACAATTTTGTTACACTAAAAAGACAAATTGCATGTGGGTTGTATATGTGTGTTCGGTTCACGCAAGCCAAAAGGGAGGGAGAAGGTTTGACAATTTCAATATGATTAAGTGTTGGCTAGTGACAAAACCATATGAGACAACACATGTACTAGGTTGTTATACTAGTAGACAAGCAACATGAAAGGTGTGTGTGTGATATGTGATGTTATCAAATGGTTTTATCTAGTTAGTTGGTCCAATTCAAGTACATTGCCATGTGATGTGGGGTTCATCTCTTGCTAGTGACAAAATGTACCCATTAATGCCCAAATGTGTAAGTGTATGTAAGTGTTTGTGAGATGTAAGTGTATGCACTAGTGTCTAAATAGTCCAAATCTTTAATGCGTCAAAAAAATCAATAAGACAAGGGATGTGGGCGGCAAATCACAAATAAGATGGGAGGGAATGATTTAAAATTTTATTTCGTGTATTCCGTGTCCCGCTTGAGCTTAAAATGTAGTCGTAGTGTCCCAGTTTGGCATTTATGAGCAAAATAGCGTAAAATACATTTTGTGAGTGTCTTTATAAAATTATTATAAAAACATTATTATTGACTCGGAAATGATTTTATTGGACTTAAACCATTACTAATGCGGTGTCGGTACGCGTGCGGTGTTGTTTTTCAGTAAATGCGAGATAGCCTCTCGTTGTATAAATACTCAGTAATAGTCAGAAAATTAAATATTCACATTTTCTGATAAAGTAATCAATGTAGCGAGTTACTGTATGCTACAGTGTGCGGGTTTGCTTTCCGAAATAGTTTTGTAAGCTCATGTATGCTAAAATAAATAGTTAGGTAATAATAAATGGACATTTATTATTAAAAATTTGTTTGGAAAATTTCGGTTTGTTACAGTCACACCTCCTTAAACGGAATCGCGTCCTCGCGATTCAATTCAAGTTACCCGTTTCAGTCGAAAAGAGATGAGTATATATGCACGAGAATTCATCTTCACGTTTCCCCACGTGAATTCAAGACCTTTTTGCGAGTTTCTACGAACTTTGTCGATAGGGATAGGTTTTTTTTTTTTTTTTTTTTTTTTTTTTTTTTTTTTTTTTTTTGCTGAAAATTTGCAGTTGGGTGAACTGATGAGACTTCAAACGACTCATAGTTTTAGTAAAACAGTCTTTAAACATGGCGTGGGTAGAATCCATGTCTCAAAAGTTAACATTTAGTCACCCATTTAATATACAAAAGTCTCAATAAAGTTTGACCAAAGAAATTTTTGGCACATAAAAATGGGTATCTCAGGAAAGATACCATTACGAGTTTTGTGGTTTCTATGTGCGCAATTCCAAAAGGAAAGTCCTTAAAAAGTAAAGATGTCAGGGAAAAATGTGTAGTCAGGTATGTCCGTTTCGACAAATTTCAAGTGCTTAATGACGGAGTCTAGTTGTCGAGCCTGAGTGGGGTTTAATGTTTAATATCAAGCGAATTTCATAAACATTAGTATTCAATTTACTTTAACAGTACCAAGAGGTAGTAACATAAAGTACTTTTCAATTGGGCAAATAGTTCACATTGTGATTGCAAAATAGTTTATAGAACGGGTTGTATAATAGTTTATAGAGTAATAGGAAAACAATTTATCATTTGTAAAATTGTAGTTTAGTTTTATGATTTAGTAGTAAAACAGTTCATAGGGGAGTGACATAGTTTGTAAAGTGTGGTAAGACTTGTAGGATAATCACAATATTGTTTACAAAATGCTAGCGAAACTTTTTGTTGTTTTATAGAATGGTAGTGAGGTAATGAATCGGTATATTACATCATGATAAAATAGTTGTAAAAATGATTAGTAAAACAGTTTATAGGACAGTAGGAAAAAATATTATTGTTTATAAAATAGTAGCAGGGTCAAAATCTTGATTTCATGAAATAGCAGTAAGACATCTTGTAGGATGACCGCAAAATGGTCTGTAGAATAACCAAAAACAGTTTGTATGCTAATAGAGAAACAATTTATTATCTTATAAGAGGGTAGCAAGGTAGACAACGGATATTTTCAAGGGATAAGTGAAGGACTAAGTGTGCAGGATTAGGTGTTCCAAAGATAGTGGTTTAGGTTACTTCATAAAGTTTTTAAGGTTTCTGTTGGGTATAGGATCTCTGCTAAACGTAGAGTTTGGCAAGTTTAGAGTTTGGCTATGAAATAGGGTGTTGATTGCTACTAGCAATCAGTTGGTTTTCTCAGTAGTGTACTTAGTACTTAACGCGGAAGGTACAACATCGATTAAGTGTAGGGTTTGAGGTGGAGGTGACTGTAACACAACCAGATTATGATAAACAAGTATTCCAGTTAAGAGAAAAGTATTGTGATGCAAGTGTGTTGTATATGAATGTTCATGTTATGCAATGATTATGTACACACACCGAAATTTTTGAAACATTCATAAATCAATTAGAAAATCAAACTGGACATAATTCTATTGTAACTACTCTCAGTATCGCAAAATTCACCTCTGAGTCGAACATAGGTGATCAGGCTATGTTCCACTGTCCCTGGTCGAATATAGGTGATCAGTCTATATTCCACCGAGGTTCAATGAATTTTGAAATACTCAGCTCAGTTACACTAGTAATATATCCCTTACTTAAAAAGAAATTGTTTTATCATAGTAAGGCAGCAGGCTTGGCAGGCAGGCAGGTGGCGGTCATAAGGTCAAGTTTTTGTAAGAGTAGTTATAGTCTAGGTTTTAAAAATACCCAGTTCTCTATAACCAAGGCTCTGATACCAATCTGTAACACCCCCAAAATCGGGTCCAGCGGAAGCATACATGTCACTGGGGTGCTACTCAATTGGTGTCATAACACAAGTACAAAGAACAGTTTTTATCTCAACCATTTAGAATAACTTTCATTATAAAAAAATATTCAATTTTTCATCGTTCAAAAATAGTGCGGAAATACAGGCCCATGAAAGAGTTTAAGCGGTCCCAATTATAATAGAGTCATCTATGACTATGCCATGCCATGCCAAAGCCTTCAACAGTTAGCTATTGCCTTAAACCTGAAAATACATGCTAAAAAGTGTCAACACGAGGTTGGTGAGTTCATAGAGTTTACATAAAACAGTAGTATTGTGAGTTCAATAGAGTTTTGTGACCATTGTGTGGCTCACAATGTCATGAAAATAGTGTTTACCTTACAGTAAAAATTAGAATTGTGGACCATGAGTAGAGTGTGTGATCATTACAACGAATATAATGTCACATAGTAAAATAGTTTATTACGCTAGCACTAAGTTCATGCAACCGAAGCTATAACAGTGTGCATGCTCCAAGAGCATGGAAAAATATATAGGGCCCGGCAAGTGTTTATCCCAGACACTTGTGTTTCGACATGGTATACGTTCGCGTTTGCCTATCCGGTCAAACCGAACGGGGGAGTTACCCCCAATAGATCTATTTATAACATTCGCGCTTCCCGGCAGGAATTAACGGTTCATGAGGTGGGCATAATTGGGACATAACAGGGCTTAGGCTAATCCGCGTAATAGTTTAAATAAAGCATAAGTTTCAGTGTGGTCCATAAAAGTGTTTGCATAAAAGCAATTGTCATTCAATAGAAGTGTTTGCGTAACAGCAATGATTTATAAAGTGTTTTGCATATAAGCAATAGTTCATAGAGTGTGTAGCACAAAAGCAATAGTTCATAAAGTGTGTTGCATAAGAGCAATTGTTCATAAAGTGTGTTGCATAAAAGCAATAGTTCATAAAGTGTGTTGCATGTTTATAAAACACTTGTGTATGTGAGAAAATAATCAAGTATGCAACCAATATACACATAGGTGCATTTGAATAACCAATCAAGTATTCAGAGAAACAGTAGTGTTTAAGTAAACAATTGCACATTCAAATAAACAAGCATTGAGTTTAGTTAAAAACGAGCATGTATTCTCCCCCAAAACAGTTATAAAACAAGTAAAAGTAGGGGTCATGAACTCACCTCAGCAATTAGCAGTCAGATAGTGAAAAGTCGTGTAGTGATAATGTGCGGCACCGACACGCGACCTAGATTAGTATGGCAAGTTTAGTTTACAGATTCAGGTTTAAGACTCAACGAGGTTTAATTAAACTCAAAAGTTTTAAAGTGTTGTTTTATTGTTGCTTGTGTGGTAGCATTTAAGTTTGAAAATAGTTTTCTAAATGTTTGCGTGTGTTGGCTCTTGGAAGTGCGTACGTTCCCACGTACAAAAACGTTAAGTGTATATGACAAAAGGTTCTGACAAGGACGAAAAATAATCATTGATGATTATTGAGCGTTGTCGGGAAAAATGTGAGAAAATGTTTATATATAATTAAGTGATGGGAAAACGGGTCGTGCATATACGTATGTTATGTGCATAAGTAAATGGAATGAGTAGTGCGTACACGTATATATACATATAGAGTATTAAAAAAAATGTATGTTATGTTTAAAATCCCTCATTGTGATTCTTACTTTTAATGTATTATAGTAAACTAGGTATATATATATATATTGAAAATAGTCGGGCATGACCCGAGTACAACTTTTGGTCCTCGTGTTAAAAAAATTATAACCAATATTAATTAGTAGTAACTTAATTCCAAATGTAAATCATTTGTAGAGTGTATATCTGTTCATGAAACACGTTTAAGCAAAATGACTTTCAACTATGATAACATTTTGTGGATGACAAAATTTGGATTGTAAAACCAGTTTCCTAAGCGCTCTTTTTAATTAAACATATTTTTGGGTGAACTTAGTATATATCAAGAGAGTCATTACATGATCTCGTATGAGCAGACCAATTAATGGGCCTTCGGTCCAAAACAGTGGCTAGACGCTCAAAACAAAAACATGGTCTATCCATCAGTTTCAAATAACAAAGTTTGAGTTTTTCAAATAAGTAGTATAAGAAACCAATTAAGCTAGTAAAGTTATAGATTTAGCACTTGGTTCGGGTTTCACAAAATAAGCAAGGTAGACGCCCCAAAATAAATAAATAAAAAATGGGTCGATTCAAGCAAATATTCCACGAGCCGAAAACAATATTAAATAAGCAAAGTGGGTTACGAAATAAGCATTTGTAAAGATTTGAGCCAACACTTATTTTTAATAGATTTATGTTTTATTATGTCTAGTTAGTTCCAAAGATGTATATTAACTCACCCAAATCAGGTTATGGTTCGAAAGGTTTGCAAATAAGATAGTGCTTATTTTCTAATGCTTATTAGTGACTCATTAACAACAAATAATACCACACAAGCTCAAACAGTAATCCTTGGACCATGTTTTATGTATATCGATTAGATGTATATTCGCGACAAGATTGTAACTTGCACTTGTCAACTAAATCACATATATATTAACCAAACGTTAAACATATACGATTTATGACATCCTAGATCAACGAAAACACAAAGATAAAATATGAAAGGGATTCTTACAAAATTTGTGTGTTATGTCGATTAGAAGCAAACCAAGAACGAAATTATTACCCAAGATTACTCTAACCCAATACCAAGCTCCAAGCCTTGAACTAAACCACCAAGAAAGCTCTAATTTTTGTGAAAGTAAAAAGGGAATGCCTGCTCCTTGTGGTTCGAATAGCCTTTTTAGAGGACAAAGGAGGGAGACGATTTTTTTTTTTTTTTTTTTTTTTTTTTTTTTTGTGTGTGTGTGTTGTATTGTGTGTTAGATGGTGTTATAAAATGCATGATATCATGCTAGTACAATTTTGTTACACTAAAAAGACAAATTGCATGTGGGTTGTATATGTGTGTTCGGTTCACGCAAGCCAAAAGGGAGGGAGAAGGTTTGACAATTTCAATATGATTAAGTGTTGGCTAGTGACAAAACCATATGAGACAACACATGTACTAGGTTGTTATACTAGTAGACAAGCAACATGAAAGGTGTGTGTGTGATATGTGATGTTATCAAATGGTTTTATCTAGTTAGTTGGTCCAATTCAAGTACATTGCCATGTGATGTGGGGTTCATCTCTTGCTAGTGACAAAATGTACCCATTAATGCCCAAATGTGTAAGTGTATGTAAGTGTTTGTGAGATGTAAGTGTATGCACTAGTGTCTAAATAGTCCAAATCTTTAATGCGTCAAAAAAATCAATAAGACAAGGGATGTGGGCGGCAAATCACAAATAAGATGGGAGGGAATGATTTAAAATTTTATTTCGTGTATTCCGTGTCCCGCTTGAGCTTAAAATGTAGTCGTAGTGTCCCAGTTTGGCATTTATGAGCAAAATAGCGTAAAATACATTTTGTGAGTGTCTTTATAAAATTATTATAAAAACATTATTATTGACTCGGAAATGATTTTATTGGACTTAAACCATTACTAATGCGGTGTCGGTACGCGTGCGGTGTTGTTTTTCAGTAAATGCGAGATAGCCTCTCGTTGTATAAATACTCAGTAATAGTCAGAAAATTAAATATTCACATTTTCTGATAAAGTAATCAATGTAGCGAGTTACTGTATGCTACAGTGTGCGGGTTTGCTTTCCGAAATAGTTTTGTAAGCTCATGTATGCTAAAATAAATAGTTAGGTAATAATAAATGGACATTTATTATTAAAAATTTGTTTGGAAAATTTCGGTTTGTTACAGTCACACCTCCTTAAACGGAATCGCGTCCTCGCGATTCAATTCAAGTTACCCGTTTCAGTCGAAAAGAGATGAGTATATATGCACGAGAATTCATCTTCACGTTTCCCCACGTGAATTCAAGACCTTTTTGCGAGTTTCTACGAACTTTGTCGATAGGGATAGGTTTTTTTTTTTTTTTTTTTTTTTTTTTTTTTTTTTTTTTTTTTGCTGAAAATTTGCAGTTGGGTGAACTGATGAGACTTCAAACGACTCATAGTTTTAGTAAAACAGTCTTTAAACATGGCGTGGGTAGAATCCATGTCTCAAAAGTTAACATTTAGTCACCCATTTAATATACAAAAGTCTCAATAAAGTTTGACCAAAGAAATTTTTGGCACATAAAAATGGGTATCTCAGGAAAGATACCATTACGAGTTTTGTGGTTTCTATGTGCGCAATTCCAAAAGGAAAGTCCTTAAAAAGTAAAGATGTCAGGGAAAAATGTGTAGTCAGGTATGTCCGTTTCGACAAATTTCAAGTGCTTAATGACGGAGTCTAGTTGTCGAGCCTGAGTGGGGTTTAATGTTTAATATCAAGCGAATTTCATAAACATTAGTATTCAATTTACTTTAACAGTACCAAGAGGTAGTAACATAAAGTACTTTTCAATTGGGCAAATAGTTCACATTGTGATTGCAAAATAGTTTATAGAACGGGTTGTATAATAGTTTATAGAGTAATAGGAAAACAATTTATCATTTGTAAAATTGTAGTTTAGTTTTATGATTTAGTAGTAAAACAGTTCATAGGGGAGTGACATAGTTTGTAAAGTGTGGTAAGACTTGTAGGATAATCACAATATTGTTTACAAAATGCTAGCGAAACTTTTTGTTGTTTTATAGAATGGTAGTGAGGTAATGAATCGGTATATTACATCATGATAAAATAGTTGTAAAAATGATTAGTAAAACAGTTTATAGGACAGTAGGAAAAAATATTATTGTTTATAAAATAGTAGCAGGGTCAAAATCTTGATTTCATGAAATAGCAGTAAGACATCTTGTAGGATGACCGCAAAATGGTCTGTAGAATAACCAAAAACAGTTTGTATGCTAATAGAGAAACAATTTATTATCTTATAAGAGGGTAGCAAGGTAGACAACGGATATTTTCAAGGGATAAGTGAAGGACTAAGTGTGCAGGATTAGGTGTTCCAAAGATAGTGGTTTAGGTTACTTCATAAAGTTTTTAAGGTTTCTGTTGGGTATAGGATCTCTGCTAAACGTAGAGTTTGGCAAGTTTAGAGTTTGGCTATGAAATAGGGTGTTGATTGCTACTAGCAATCAGTTGGTTTTCTCAGTAGTGTACTTAGTACTTAACGCGGAAGGTACAACATCGATTAAGTGTAGGGTTTGAGGTGGAGGTGACTGTAACACAACCAGATTATGATAAACAAGTATTCCAGTTAAGAGAAAAGTATTGTGATGCAAGTGTGTTGTATATGAATGTTCATGTTATGCAATGATTATGTACACACACCGAAATTTTTGAAACATTCATAAATCAATTAGAAAATCAAACTGGACATAATTCTATTGTAACTACTCTCAGTATCGCAAAATTCACCTCTGAGTCGAACATAGGTGATCAGGCTATGTTCCACTGTCCCTGGTCGAATATAGGTGATCAGTCTATATTCCACCGAGGTTCAATGAATTTTGAAATACTCAGCTCAGTTACACTAGTAATATATCCCTTACTTAAAAAGAAATTGTTTTATCATAGTAAGGCAGCAGGCTTGGCAGGCAGGCAGGTGGCGGTCATAAGGTCAAGTTTTTGTAAGAGTAGTTATAGTCTAGGTTTTAAAAATACCCAGTTCTCTATAACCAAGGCTCTGATACCAATCTGTAACACCCCCAAAATCGGGTCCAGCGGAAGCATACATGTCACTGGGGTGCTACTCAATTGGTGTCATAACACAAGTACAAAGAACAGTTTTTATCTCAACCATTTAGAATAACTTTCATTATAAAAAAATATTCAATTTTTCATCGTTCAAAAATAGTGCGGAAATACAGGCCCATGAAAGAGTTTAAGCGGTCCCAATTATAATAGAGTCATCTATGACTATGCCATGCCATGCCAAAGCCTTCAACAGTTAGCTATTGCCTTAAACCTGAAAATACATGCTAAAAAGTGTCAACACGAGGTTGGTGAGTTCATAGAGTTTACATAAAACAGTAGTATTGTGAGTTCAATAGAGTTTTGTGACCATTGTGTGGCTCACAATGTCATGAAAATAGTGTTTACCTTACAGTAAAAATTAGAATTGTGGACCATGAGTAGAGTGTGTGATCATTACAACGAATATAATGTCACATAGTAAAATAGTTTATTACGCTAGCACTAAGTTCATGCAACCGAAGCTATAACAGTGTGCATGCTCCAAGAGCATGGAAAAATATATAGGGCCCGGCAAGTGTTTATCCCAGACACTTGTGTTTCGACATGGTATACGTTCGCGTTTGCCTATCCGGTCAAACCGAACGGGGGAGTTACCCCCAATAGATCTATTTATAACATTCGCGCTTCCCGGCAGGAATTAACGGTTCATGAGGTGGGCATAATTGGGACATAACAGGGCTTAGGCTAATCCGCGTAATAGTTTAAATAAAGCATAAGTTTCAGTGTGGTCCATAAAAGTGTTTGCATAAAAGCAATTGTCATTCAATAGAAGTGTTTGCGTAACAGCAATGATTTATAAAGTGTTTTGCATATAAGCAATAGTTCATAGAGTGTGTAGCACAAAAGCAATAGTTCATAAAGTGTGTTGCATAAGAGCAATTGTTCATAAAGTGTGTTGCATAAAAGCAATAGTTCATAAAGTGTGTTGCATGTTTATAAAACACTTGTGTATGTGAGAAAATAATCAAGTATGCAACCAATATACACATAGGTGCATTTGAATAACCAATCAAGTATTCAGAGAAACAGTAGTGTTTAAGTAAACAATTGCACATTCAAATAAACAAGCATTGAGTTTAGTTAAAAACGAGCATGTATTCTCCCCCAAAACAGTTATAAAACAAGTAAAAGTAGGGGTCATGAACTCACCTCAGCAATTAGCAGTCAGATAGTGAAAAGTCGTGTAGTGATAATGTGCGGCACCGACACGCGACCTAGATTAGTATGGCAAGTTTAGTTTACAGATTCAGGTTTAAGACTCAACGAGGTTTAATTAAACTCAAAAGTTTTAAAGTGTTGTTTTATTGTTGCTTGTGTGGTAGCATTTAAGTTTGAAAATAGTTTTCTAAATGTTTGCGTGTGTTGGCTCTTGGAAGTGCGTACGTTCCCACGTACAAAAACGTTAAGTGTATATGACAAAAGGTTCTGACAAGGACGAAAAATAATCATTGATGATTATTGAGCGTTGTCGGGAAAAATGTGAGAAAATGTTTATATATAATTAAGTGATGGGAAAACGGGTCGTGCATATACGTATGTTATGTGCATAAGTAAATGGAATGAGTAGTGCGTACACGTATATATACATATAGAGTATTAAAAAAAATGTATGTTATGTTTAAAATCCCTCATTGTGATTCTTACTTTTAATGTATTATAGTAAACTAGGTATATATATATATATTGAAAATAGTCGGGCATGACCCGAGTACAACTTTTGGTCCTCGTGTTAAAAAAATTATAACCAATATTAATTAGTAGTAACTTAATTCCAAATGTAAATCATTTGTAGAGTGTATATCTGTTCATGAAACACGTTTAAGCAAAATGACTTTCAACTATGATAACATTTTGTGGATGACAAAATTTGGATTGTAAAACCAGTTTCCTAAGCGCTCTTTTTAATTAAACATATTTTTGGGTGAACTTAGTATATATCAAGAGAGTCATTACATGATCTCGTATGAGCAGACCAATTAATGGGCCTTCGGTCCAAAACAGTGGCTAGACGCTCAAAACAAAAACATGGTCTATCCATCAGTTTCAAATAACAAAGTTTGAGTTTTTCAAATAAGTAGTATAAGAAACCAATTAAGCTAGTAAAGTTATAGATTTAGCACTTGGTTCGGGTTTCACAAAATAAGCAAGGTAGACGCCCCAAAATAAATAAATAAAAAATGGGTCGATTCAAGCAAATATTCCACGAGCCGAAAACAATATTAAATAAGCAAAGTGGGTTACGAAATAAGCATTTGTAAAGATTTGAGCCAACACTTATTTTTAATAGATTTATGTTTTATTATGTCTAGTTAGTTCCAAAGATGTATATTAACTCACCCAAATCAGGTTATGGTTCGAAAGGTTTGCAAATAAGATAGTGCTTATTTTCTAATGCTTATTAGTGACTCATTAACAACAAATAATACCACACAAGCTCAAACAGTAATCCTTGGACCATGTTTTATGTATATCGATTAGATGTATATTCGCGACAAGATTGTAACTTGCACTTGTCAACTAAATCACATATATATTAACCAAACGTTAAACATATACGATTTATGACATCCTAGATCAACGAAAACACAAAGATAAAAGATGAAAGGGATTCTTACAAAATTTGTGTGTTATGTCGATTAGAAGCAAACCAAGAACGAAATTATTACCCAAGATTACTCTAACCCAATACCAAGCTCCAAGCCTTGAACTAAACCACCAAGAAAGCTCTAATTTTTGTGAAAGTAAAAAGGGAATGCCTGCTCCTTGTGGTTCGAATAGCCTTTTTAGAGGACAAAGGAGGGAGACGATTTTTTTTTTTTTTTTTTTTGTGTGTGTGTGTGTGTTGTATTGTGTGTTAGATGGTGTTATAAAATGCATGATATCATGCTAGTACAATTTTGTTACACTAAAAAGACAAATTGCATGTGGGTTGTATATGTGTGTTCGGTTCACGCAAGCCAAAAGGGAGGGAGAAGGTTTGACAATTTCAATATGATTAAGTGTTGGCTAGTGACAAAACCATATGAGACAACACATGTACTAGGTTGTTATACTAGTAGACAAGCAACATGAAAGGTGTGTGTGTGATATGTGATGTTATCAAATGGTTTTATCTAGTTAGTTGGTCCAATTCAAGTACATTGCCATGTGATGTGGGGTTCATCTCTTGCTAGTGACAAAATGTACCCATTAATGCCCAAATGTGTAAGTGTATGTAAGTGTTTGTGAGATGTAAGTGTATGCACTAGTGTCTAAATAGTCCAAATCTTTAATGCGTCAAAAAAATCAATAAGACAAGGGATGTGGGCGGCAAATCACAAATAAGATGGGAGGGAATGATTTAAAATTTTATTTCGTGTATTCCGTGTCCCGCTTGAGCTTAAAATGTAGTCGTAGTGTCCCAGTTTGGCATTTATGAGCAAAATAGCGTAAAATACATTTTGTGAGTGTCTTTATAAAATTATTATAAAAACATTATTATTGACTCGGAAATGATTTTATTGGACTTAAACCATTACTAATGCGGTGTCGGTACGCGTGCGGTGTTGTTTTTCAGTAAATGCGAGATAGCCTCTCGTTGTATAAATACTCAGTAATAGTCAGAAAATTAAATATTCACATTTTCTGATAAAGTAATCAATGTAGCGAGTTACTGTATGCTACAGTGTGCGGGTTTGCTTCCCGAAATAGTTTTGTAAGCTCATGTATGCTAAAATAAATAGTTAGGTAATAATAAATGGACATTTATTATTAAAAATTTGTTTGGAAAATTTCGGTTTGTTACAGCAGTTTGTGCACCCAAAACCGTGAGATGTTGAAGCAGAATATATTACTTGTAATTGTTCATCAAATTCAGTCTTCCACATAAAATATCCACATCCATGACCTTTCTCTCTTGGCTTCGAAAGAGGACATGCATAATACTCCAATCCAAATGTATCTTTTTGATGTGACGTTCTTTTTTTTATATTTCCTACTCCACAAGTACACATAAAAGGATTATATCGCTGCATTCTGGTTGACAGTGTGTGTTTGTAGTTGTGTGTGGTAGAATCGTGATCGGGGTGGCCCGATCTACAAGTTGAGTTGATAAAAGGTGGTGGCCAGAAAAAGATTCCGGCGGCCGGAAACTGCTGGTGTCGCCGAAAAACGGAAACTGCTAGAAAGAGAGAGATATAGTGAGATGAGTGTGTGTGTGAGATGATATGGGTTAGATGAGTGTGTGTGAGTTTATATTGTGAGTTGATAAAAGTTGTTAGGTGGGAAAATATCTCGTGTATAACCATAGCATCTCGACTCGTTCGTTTAACATCTCGTGTAATACCACATCATCTTGACTCGTTCGTTTAACATCTCGTGTAATACCACATCATCTCGACTCGTTCGTTTAACATCTTGTGTAGTTTAACCTTTTGGCGACCATTATGTTAGTATTGTGTAGTTTAACCTTTTGGCGACCTGAAAATCATTGATATTGAAACATTTGTGGATATGGCAGCTAGGTTTAGATATTACCACACCCCGGTTTGTAACCTTTATATATTTTAATGTATTTTGAGGGTGTTTAGCGATAATTTGCAAGTGTTTTAGCCGATGTCGAGTTGCAAGTGTTTAGGACATGTTAAAATTGGTTGGTTACACGTTTCGGTAGATTTTTTCCGGAATAACTTGAAGGTGTCGAAGGTCCAGGAGAATAACTTGGAGGCGTTGAAGCTCCAGGAGAACCGGCCAGTAGACGTAATCGTTCCTCCTTCCATAAAAAAAATCCACATCCATAAGCAACCTTTTTCCGAGGCTGTTAAAGATTAAAGTAAAATATTCTTAATAACGAACCAAATTTATTGATATCTCATGTCTAACAATACCATCTCGACTCATCCGTTTAATATCTCATGTCTAACGATACTATATCGACTCATCCGTTTAGCATCTCATGTGGAACAATACCATCTCGACTCATCCATTTAACATTTCATGTGTAACAATACCATATCGACTCGTTCGGTTAATATGTCATGTGTAACGATACCATATCGACTCATCCGTTTAACATCTCATGTCTAACGATACCATATCGACTCATCCATTTAACATATCATGTCTAACGATACCATCTCGACTCGTCCGTTTAACATCTCATGTCTATCGATACTATATCGACTCATCTGTTTAACATCTCATGTGGAACGATACCAACTCATCCGTTTAACATCTCATGTGGAACAATACCATCTTGACTCGTCCGTTTAACATCTCATGTCTAACGATACCATATCGACTTATCCATTTAACATGTCATGTCTAACGATACCATCTCGACTCGTACGTTTAACATTTATGTATAATGATACTATCTCGACTCAGCCATTTAATATCTCATGTGTAACGATATTATATCAACTTGTCCGTTTAACATTTCATGTGTAACGGTATCATCTTGACTCATCCGTTTAACATTTCTTGTATCACAATACTATATCAAGTCATCTGTTTAACTCTCGACTCACCCGTTTAATTTTCATTAAATCATTTTTAATTTATTTAGATAATTTATAACTAATTTAAATCATTTTTAATTTATTTAATATCAATTAATTATTTATTAATCATTTTTAATACTAATTTAAATCATTTTCATTCATTTATAATATATAAAAAACGATTAAGGTCTACAATGTCGACCCTAATTTTTCACAAAATTTTCACCAAAATTAAACCACCAAAAATTTCACCAAAATCAAACCACCCGCCAATTATTTTTATTATCCCGCTAAGCAGTTAGGGTCTACAATGTCGACCCTATTTGTTAACCATTATTGAGATACATACATATGTGTTCATCTTTTTTCTCTAAGTGTTAACAAAAGAAGAAAAAAAAATAAGAAGCAAAAACACTTCTACTTCTAACATCTTCTTCGACTCAAATCACCACCACAACCTTCTAATCAAATCACCACAGCAGCACCTTCAACACCTTCGACTCCACCACACTCGCACACTAACCCACATATTAAGCACCTCATCTTCTTCCTCTAGTTTAATTCATTCAACTTCTAGTTTACAAAGGTTGATTTTTTTTTTGATTTAAAACAAATCATGTTAATTATTGTTTTGGTATGTGTTTAATTATTGTTTTTGTATTATTGTTTAATTTTTGTTTAGATGGCACCATCATGAACCACTGCCGTCGCCGACCCACGCACCACCACCAGCTCACTGCCGTCGCCGACCCACACACCACCACCATCAGCTGCTAAAAGGTAAATGGGTTACAAGGTTTTTATTGTTTTGGTTTCTAAGGGGGTGTTTGTTTTAAGCTTAACTGTGGGCTTATGAGCTTATTCAATTTCAGCTTATTGGTTGGGCTTATGAGCTTATTCGATTTCTAAGGGGGTGTTTGTTTCAGCTTATGAGCTTGACTGTTGGGCTTATGAGCTTATTCAATTTTGATGTTATACAGGTTTTTATTGTTTTGGTTTCTAAGGGGGTGTTTGTTTTAAGCTTAACTGTGGGCTTATGAGCTTATTCGATTTCTAAGGGGGTGTTTGTTTCAGCTTATGAGCTTAACTGTTGGGCTTATGAGCTTATTCGATTTTGATGTTATACAGGTTTTTATTGTTTTGGTTTCTAAGGGGGTGTTTGTTTTAGTAGCCTGTTGACTAGCCGAGACCGAGCCTATTGACGAGCTGAGCACCGAGCCTGTTGACCATAGGAGACCTAGCCGATACTTAGCTGAAGCACTGCTGACCTCGACCATCTTGTTTAAGAGTATGTTTTTTTTATCTAGTTAATGTATTTGGTATACATTTGATTAGTAATATATTTAGTATGCGCTTGATTGGTAATGTATTAGTTCGATGATTGCGTTTGACTAGTAATGTGTTTGTTATGCATTTGTGTATATAAAGTCATTGCTCATGTCCTTGATGATGAAGTGAACCCCAATAAGTTTTATCAAGCGATGATTCTGACTATCAAAATTGATCTTAAATTGTAATTTGAATGAAATT
Organism: Artemisia argyi; assembly: GCA_030686995.1. NCBI lineage: Eukaryota > Viridiplantae > Streptophyta > Magnoliopsida > Asterales > Asteraceae > Artemisia > Artemisia argyi. The sequence continues at coordinate 17,221 of JARVZY010001188.1, forward strand.
GTTTTTTATATGTTTAAATGTGTATCTTAACAGTCATATCGTTATATCACCTGGAATATTGTTTAAACAAAGACGTTTCGGTATGCGTTTAGTTAACAATCATATCATTATCAGTTTATCACTTGGGATATTGTTTTCCTAAAGATCGACTCTCACATCAACAATCGGTGGCAAAGAGAGTTCTAGAATAAATTATGGTAATGTCTAAATTTCATATCAAAAATTGTTCGAACAAAGATTTTTAAAAGTGCATTTTCAAAAAATAAAAATAAATAAAAGACTTTTAAAAGTGCATTCTCAAAAAATAAAAATAAATAAAATATTTAATGATAATTCTTATAATGTTAATGAAAGTAATCTCTAATTATGTTAAACACCAGATAAAATTCAACTAACATTTAATTTAAAACTCAACCAAAGTCAAGTTACAAGATACCATACAACCAAAAGCAAAATATTATTGATTATATTTAAGCTGCGTGCCTTTCAACATAGGCAGCTTGGAGAAGGTGATGAATGAATAGGAGATGAAACTAGCGTTTTCCGGTCCAAATGAGATGCTGATGCTGCTCCGGATCTTAGTGAAGATGGAAGAATGTTTATTTTCATTCTTAAGACAAAAGGAATGAAAGAAAACAAAGTTATAAAGAAAAGGTGTCAAACATTCATATTAACATGAGTGCATTAGATTACTTAAAAAGTATTGATAGACTCACATGTTGTCTACGTCAACGTATTCATTCCGTTCATCCAGTATAGGTTCCTTCAAATATAAATGATATATGACATGAGAATACAAAATAAAAACATGAACGTGCACACGCATCTTGCATATATAAAGAACGGTAATTAAGAAACCAGTGGCAAAATAGGTGTATGTATTTATATGAATGTGTGTATTAGTATTAATTGGGCCACGATATTGTGTGTTCTTATACTTGTAATTTTATAGATGGCGTATGTAGCTCCTAGATCACACGGCGGGGATGCTGGTGGCTCACCAACCAGACGGCCCACACGGCCCATGTCGGGCAGGGACAGGAAGTTACCGGGTGGTGGCTCAACTTCTCGCAGGTCCGCAAATTCTACATTTGGATAAGATGTTATGACTCGGGATGAGATCACGCAGCTGTTGAGGCAAGAGCAGCAAGAGAACGAGTTGTACAAGAAACAAGCTGAGGAGGCGCAGCAACGAGCTTACTTGGCTGCGCTAAAGGCTGACGCGGCTTATTCAGGTATTGTGAACTTCCAATCACTTCTAGGTCAGTTTTTTACCCACTATAATCCCCACATAAGCCAGAATCCACAACATGATCTAAATACTCATAATTTTGAGGATGAGGAAGGGGACCAGGAGTCGGCCAAGGAGGAGGTTGAGGCGGAGGACGAGGAGTAGGCCTTTTTATATAGTATCTTAGTATTTGTATTAACTTTGTGACTTGTTAGCTTAATTTGTATCGTATTAACTTTGTGAAACGTTGATTTAGTATTTTATCGTATTGTAACGTGGATTTGTTGAATGGTATTGTAACGTTTAGTAATTTGGTATTGTAAACGTGGATTTGTTGAATTTGGTAATTTATTGTATTGTGGATTAGTGGTATTGTAGCGTTTAGTCATTTGGTATTGTATCGTATTGTGGATTTGTGGTATTCGAATTTATGGATTTGTCGAATTGTAGATTTTTTCCAGAAAAAATTCTGGAAAATCTAAAAAATTAGACCAAACCTGCACTATTTTTTTTAGCCCAGGAAAACATAGGGTCGACATAGTTGATCCTAAATGCACTAAAACAAACTTGTTTAGGACAGTTAGGGTCGACAATGTCGAACCTATTTGCATCATTGTGACGTGGAAAGCTCCAACTGCAAATAATACTTTCATATAAAAATGGTAAGGTCGACATTGTAGACCCAAATTGCAAAGACAATGTTGACCCTATTTTTTCTTAATTAAAAAACAGTTTTAAGTTATAATTATAATTAAAAGATAGAAAAAAGGAAAAAAGAGTAAGGTCTACATTGTCGACCCAAGGAATATATAAACATGTCGACCCTACTT
>JARVZY010011828.1:0-41316 GCA_030686995.1 Artemisia argyi
TGATTTTCCCTTCAAGATAGGACCTACAAAACCGTTTATTAATTATGAGATATTCATCCATATCTCTTTGCCTAGACTCTTATACGACATTCCTAAACAAACTACATGGTTTTCTTATTTCTTTCCTAACCTAATTATACGCTTTTTTGTTTCCTCTCTAAATCCGGTTCTCAATTATCCCATTCTCTCTAAAACTTAATAACGAAACCAAGAAGGAACATAAAGAAGACTAGACCAAATCGGTTAACAGAAATCTAGAAGAAGAGTAGCAAGCTTGGATAAATCTTTGATCGTGTGTATTGTGTCATTAGTTTGTTCCTTTGTCCATCATACAATTGGCCAAAGAAGGTATTCTCATCAAACCTCGTCTTTCTTTACATGTTATACGATTTAACAAGACTCAAAAACCTAAAATCTATATATGTATGTCTCGTTAATTTTATGCTCAAAAATACGCCACATAAAATCATGAATACATGTTACATATGTGTCCACCCATAATTCTATTTTGGCCATTTGAATCAGTTAGCTATGTGAATTGGGGTCTCGTTAGTTAACCTTAATTGGATATCATTAAAACATGTGTTTAATCACTTAATTACACATCTAATATGGTACATGTGATAAAGAGAACCCTAGTTGATGATTAATAAGAGTTAGGGTTTGTAATGATGGATTTAATAACCTGACAGGATTGTTACTTGCATTAAATAGGCTATAAATCAAGTTATGCCGTAGTATTTTGCATGATTCTTTATTCTAGAACTTAGTTTAAGATGTGTACTCTTTGTATATTAAGTTTCGTGGTCATTGGAGGTCGGGAAAGTAGTCTTTTGATTTTTGGGAGGTTAAGTGTCGAAACTGAATTTTAAGAGTCTGAATCAGTCGACTTGCATGATTTTTCATTTCTAATCTATAAAGAATTAAGCCATGGGAATCTGGAAAAAGTAACTTCTATATGTGTAGTAATTTCATGAATTTTTGTGGATTTTTACAAAGTGTTTTGATATGCCTTTTTAATGCATACTTTCTGGGTACACTAGCAGGTCACATTTCTGAGTAGTCTATCTTTGTGAACTTTTAAGACATGGTTTTACTATCTGACAAATTCTGGAAAAATTCATGTGAACTTATAAGACATATAAGTATATGTGAAAATTATTTGAGCCTCTCAGTAGGTGTTTATGTGTGCTTTGAAAATTCATAAAATTGGGGGCAGATTGTGCTAAAACTAGTCATTTGAGGAACATGTGTGCATTATGTCATTTAAGATTCATTAATGTATTGAAATCCCTAAAATGCACTTAAACATTTATTATGATACAATTGGTCATGTGTTAACCTAATTCTGATAATGAAACCCTAACTCAGTAATTGTAAACACTAAACCTAATTTGATAATCAAGTAATCATTTGAACCTTAATTAGTCACTAACCCAATCTGTAAAACCTAACTTTCTACTTTGGTAACCTAATGAACCCTAATGTGATTTAAAATGAGTTAATAAAACCAATTATGATATTAAATGTACATATAAGTAATATATGATATTAATTCGTGTAAATCCGGTGAAGTCAGAGTGATCATCTTTCTTGTGTCCTTTTGCCCTTTTGCTTTCATTTCATCAGGTACTCAGATTTACATATATATTTGGTTGTAAATCTGTTGGACCCTTTTACTTGGTTATGGTTAACTACAAAGTTAATCTAACCAAGTTCCATGATGTAGCGAAGTATTGATTAATTATCAAACGGAAATAAACGTAAAATAAAAGACACAAAGTTTTCAACGTTTAATTCTTTATTAGAAATTAATCAAAAGAATTATACCCAAGTGTTTGCGGAACAACACTTGGGATTGAAATGACAAGTATAGTATACTCCTCACTAAATTCAAACTAAGTTTGAGTGACAACTAAGATCCAGCTGAGCTATCTCAGGGATTGTGTTGTTCTTTGGAGAGAGTAAATATTTGGTTTGAGAATGTCTAAGCATTAAGTGCACAAACTTAATCTTTACCTCTCCCACTTATTCTCTATTTATACAAAAGTTAGATTCTAACACATACCTAATGGACAAGGACTATAATACAAATTACATCATCCTAAATTGGACAAAATACATAGGTATTTTGTCCCTGTTACAAATAACTATAAGTAGTAAAGGGCAGAGATGCTTTCTGGTCTTCAATGTTGACACATGACTTGGTATTATACTCATTCAGGGAAAGTTGACCTTTGCATTATAAGGACCTTCCCTTATCCATTCAAACTTATCCCGCCTAATCCCACCTTTACTTAAGTCTTCTTATCTTTAGTCTTTGTTCAATCAGTAATCTTAGTTGGTGAGGAGTCATGGGACTGAGTGAGTTATTGTCATCCCTCACTGAGTCCATCATCTTCTTCTTTGGCTCAGGTATCATTCACTGAGAACCGCTCACTGAATGGTGAACCTTTCTCCATAGATTCGCCCTGAGCATCTTGAGGATGACTCACTAAACAGCTATGCATTCAGTGACTTGTTTGGTGTTCTCAGTTATCAAACACTTATGATATTTTATGTTCAAATCCTAGATTAAGGAGTTTGGGTTTTAACAGACCCAACAAAATCAGAGTGTAAGAAGAAACCATTATGCTCACTTACCTCTAATTAACTTAGACCACCTTAAAATCAGATGTTTATGTTTTTCATTCTAGGTTGTAAATCAGAATGTAAGGAGAAGCCGTTATGCTCACTTACTTATGATAAACTTAGGCTAATTTAGGTTCAAATAGGGGGAGATTTTTTAGTCAAATTCTGATCAAATTATCTCTCACAAGTATTTGAATAATAAAATAAGCCTAAGTTAAATAGTTGATTAAATCAGAGAGCCAAGTCGCTCTTTGATAAAGTCAAAATATAAACCATGAGCAGTTTATCCCCTCTATCAAAAGACTCACAAAGGTATAAACCTTATGAGCAACCTCAGGAGAGTCAGAGTCAAACCAGTTAACATATATTCAACCACTGATATAAAGAACAATGGTTTTGACAAAGGGACTCACTAAGTGTTTACATATCAAAGGATTAAAAACCCAGATATGTTGTATACTTCTTGGTAAATATAGTCTTGCTTCGTGACGAAGACCAAACTGATCGAATACTTTAAGACCTGATGTGGAGTCAGCTAGCAAAGTACAAGAATATACAAACAACCATAGTCCTAGAGGACTGACAAATGTCTCTAGGACTCTGAAATACTTATCATCTTAAGCCATCCAGAAGAACCAGTTACACTGGTCAGAGATACTTAGACTCTTAGAGTATACTTCAAGATACTTGCTAAAGTATATCAAAGGATCTAGCTGAAGTTCTCAGACACGCTTAGGCAGGAGTAATTTGAGATAAAGCAAAGTGGGAAAACCCTTGGGAAGATAAGAACTCACCGAGAGCAGGGAAAGCAACTTGCATGTACAGAAAAGCTGTCAGCACAGTAAAGCAACCCTAGCCACACAAGTGCACGTGTACCTTACTTCAAGTTTAGATATCACTATTCTCTTTTAAGTACTAGTGTATCTCCCTAGTATATAAAAGGAGGCTAGTAGTAGTGATAACACTGATAAGCAACCGATTCCACCACTAGAATCTTCCTCCTCTTCTAAGTGGAATCTTCTTCTTCATAACTTGAAGAGTATCATTTGTCATCACGGGGATAATATTCCGCAACTATCCCCTTGAAAAGACACTCAAAGATGTTATTAGTAGCCAAGTGGGTATTGAGTAATCTTGTAATCATTGTTGATCATATATAATATACTAATTATGATTTTTTTTCTTATTGATTCATGTTTTACTCAATGTTATCGGACCAACAATAGTAGTGTAATCACACAGCTTATGTAGCGATATGTAACAATAAATAGTTATTAATAACAATCAATCCGTTAAATTTCGGGTAAAATTACACTTTGGAAGACTTTTAAACCGTTAATTTGATTTCTTTTGATTAAGAATTTGGATCATTTGACCCATTAGAGACAAAATATATAAGGAATCGACTAGGGTTGAAATTGCCACCTCTAGCACCATAACTAATTCTCTTTTTAAATCTGTTTGAATGTGTAGGAGACCTGACATTACTGAAGGATTGGTGAAACTAAAATGCAGAACACTTATATTCATTGGGGACAGCTCCCCGTTCCATTCTGAAGTACTCCACATGACTTCAGAACTGGATAGAAGATATAATGCTTTATTAAAGTTGCAGGGTTGTGGATCATTGGTTACAGAAGAGCATCCACAAGAAATGTTGGTTTCATTGGAGTATTTTCTAACAGGTATGGATTGTATAGACCGAGCCAGTCCAATGGCAGCACAAGGAGCCAACTCAGCCTGCCTCGCATCTCAGCAGAGCTACTTTCGCCTGAAAGCTTGGGGTTGAAGCTTAAATCGATCAAGACACGAGCGTCAAGAGGGGGTGATAGTGCTTGGCGTTTTTTGTAGAAGTAAAAGCCAATGGCAGTATAAATTAAATTTGCTTTCTGATTGAAAGGGTAAAAGATGTCACATGAATTAGGTTCAGGAAGAAGATAAAACATTCTTTGACCTTGTTTTTCTTGTATTCATTCATTCGTATTTTGTGATGAGAACCGAAAGATACATCTGGATTGACAATTTGTTATGGCCATAAGGGAATTCTCTAATACGTATTTGTTTTGTATTAAGTATGTTCATATTTGTTGTTTAAGAAAACCTTTTGAAGCAGAAGTAACCTTTTGAAAATAGTTGGTGGAAGAAGATGAGTAGTTTGATGGGTGCTATTAAGAGTGTGAATTGTATCAATGTGTGTTTTGAAGAAGAAGAAGAAGATGATTATGATTGATTAGGGGGTTTGGCGTGTCTGATTTGGGCAGGAGAAGGGAAAAAGTAGAATTATCTATAATGACTCATATCAAAAAGTATAACGAGAGTTGACTAAAAAATAATAGTCAAATGGACAATTATAAAAAAATATGGAATAGAGACCTCTAATGATAAAAAATAAAAAAAAAAAAAAAAAAAATTATTTAGACCCAGCATGATGTTTTGGTACAAGTTTAAGGACAAACGATGTATTTTACTCTTACTTGTATTTATTAATCTTTTATCACGGATTCACAAGGTTTAACCATCAAAACATCAACTCACAAAAACTTGGAATAAGAGGCCTAGTTACCCAACGTTTTCTCATGCGTTTTACTGCTTAACGCTACTTGATGGTGCGAGTTAGGCATCGGGGCTCGCGTTTTCAAGTCCTGAGCTGTCGTGACCAGCCGAGATGGTCCCGGTAAATGCAACACGATGGCGCAAGGTGGGTACTGTGGATCGCGTTTTCCATTTTTTTTCAATTGTTAAGAAGAATGAATCTTGATGGAGATATGTTTTGTTTTTTCAGTTGTGAAGAAAATGAATCTTGATGGTGATAAAGAGATGAAGATCTGTTGAAAGAGAAATGGCTCATGACTGCCTGAGCTGTTTTTCAATTGTTAAATGTTGTTTTTCAATATATATATAGGGTGGGGTTATTATAAAAAGGGGCTTATAATAAAAAGTGTAGGAAGGATTGTGGGAGTGACATGTGTCACCCCCCCCCCCCCCCCCCCCCCCCCCCCCCCCCGCCGAAAAAAAAATTTTTCCCGCCAAAAAAAAATTTTTTTTTCCCGCCAAAAATTTTTAGTGCATCACAGTTATAAAGTTACTGCATCACGTTTACTGCATCACAATTATGATTTTACTGCATCACGATTACTGCATTCATGGTTTTAATGTTACTGCATCATGGTTATAAAGTTACTGCATCATGGTTATTAATAAACTGAATTATCATAAGTTTTATGCATCATATATGTATGTAACTGCATCACAATTAAAATACGATTTTTTTTTAAGTTTTGGTGCATCTTTATTATAAGTTACTGCATCATAGTTAATAGTTTAGTGCATCAACTATGTTGCAGTAACTTATAACTTTAATGCACTAAAATTTAAAACTGTGATGCAGTAACTTTTATAATTGTGATGCAGTAACTTTATAACTGTGATGCACTAAAAAATTTTGGCGGGAAAAAAAAAATTTTTTTGCCCAAAAAAAAAAAAAATTTTTGGCGGGAAAAAAAAATTTTTTTTTGCGGGGGGGGGGGGGGGGGTGGTGGGGGGGGGTGGGGGTGGTGACATGTGTCATATGATGTGGCATATGGGTGACACATGTCGCCCTCACAATCCTTCCTACACTTTTTATTATAAGGCCCTTTTTATTTTAACCCATACCTATATATATATATATATATATATATATATATATATATATATATATATATATATATATATATATATATATATACTAGACTGCAAAGCCCGCCCGATGGGCGGGCATTACTTTTAATTATAATTTGGATGTTTTTAGTTAACTTAAAATTATGTTTCAAGTTGTAGTTTTTTTTTGTTCTAAAGTTTCGCTCCGCTAATATCGTCATTGTCCATTCGGATCCTTCATGAGCCTTCAGCTTTATAATGATGCACCATTCCTATGTGTTTCCTTGTTATTGTAATCCCAATATAATTCTCTAGTAAATATCCTTTGAATGGGATATGACACTTAATGGAGCGATTGTATAGTGAATAATACCTACAGTTAAATAATTATGTCACATAAATTTAACCCGTTAAATTGTTGGGCACCACATTCTACGATTAACTAAAAATGCTCAGTTAGTGTTAAGAGGTGTTTGGGATTAGCTTCATTTAGTGTGCTTATTAGCTATGGAAATATATACATCTTATTTACGGGTTCTAACTGGTTACGTCTACATAGAATTTCATATTCTCTAAGTTCATTTAGAGACATAAAAGGTAATAGATTCACATCCAAGGAATAAATTAAGTAACGGTTAATGAATTACGAACGTCGCAAAATATTTATATAGTGAATAAAGAACAAAAAGAAATGAATGGTAATCCGATAAGAGTAAATAAAAGTTATTAAATTATCCGCCATTACAAAGTATATGCTTTTAGTTTAAATACATGCCTATAAATAAAATGTTTATGACCCGTGCCGTTTAACTGCAGTGACCCATCTTAATGTGACCCGTCTAATCTGTGTTTTTTGAGTGGGATGTCCCGTTTTACCCGTGTCTTTAACTTGACCAATTTGAGTGGGATGACTCGTCTGACCCGTGCCTCTATTCAAAACAAAGAAAAATCACCTTGACGACAAATATAACAAATAGTATGAAGTGAATTCTTAAAGAAAGAGGAATAATGATCCCCATCTTTATGATGAAGCCTGCACCATCATATTCGAGACACTTAACAATGATTAAAGGTTGAATTTTGTGTATACCTTACTAATCAGTAATGATTGTATAAAGTTTACATACTGTCTACACAGGCCCAGAGGCAATGTCGGATCCTGACTACATAAAAATAAACACAAATTAGCCAAAAGAGAATGGGTTTATATACTAAAATATGAAAAATAAACAATTGGTAGATTTACATACCAACTTAACCGAAGATAAAATCATAAGCTTTCCTGGTTTCTTCGACCCTCTGGACCCTTCCTGTAAATTGTTCTTTCGACCAATTCATTGTCGTTTATTTTTAAAATACAATTTCTTCAATGGTATAATCAATACGCTCAAACCCTTTATATTAAAATTTAAACATTATAAGCCGTATTTGAGTTGTCTCTATAAAGATTGTCCTAAATGCCTTTTAAAAAGTAAATAAATATTTAAAAAAATAATCCCAAACACCCTTGTGTTCAGCAAAGCCTACTTAATGTAACAATAATCAAAGTCTTATTATCTAATATGAACAAAGGTTATGACAGTGTTGGGCCTTTGGAAGAGCATTTAGGTGTTTTAACTCACCACATTAGTGCTTGAGGCACGGTGTTTCCATCCGTATATATAACTGCTCGCAACGATGTCACATACCTGCAAATTCCAACATGATTAATACTTTTTTGCCATCTCATTATAAGTATAAAGTTGGGATCTTTTCAACTCACCACCTTGGACACCTGTTAGCTATTGGCATTGGAATAGAACACGATTTCGCTACAAATACAAACCAATACACTCGTAAGCAAAAAAAAAAAAAAAAAAAAAAGAGAGATTCAACACTTCTAAGTGAGCAATTCATCTAGATTGTAAAAAGAGTAGATGTGAAAATATTTGACCCGTTTACTGATAATTTGTTCAGTTTGGGTGGTCTTTGAACACAACAGGTCAAAAGGGACTATCGGGTCAAATGATTGAAAGTCGTCGCAAGTCATTTTATAAATTGTTATGCATAGCGTTTCCTAAATTGTGATGCAAGTCATTTTATGAAACTCCTATCTATACAAAAACTATGTCATCAGTCACATTTCACAATTGATGATTCAGACATATATTAAAAATGGCATTCCTGTAAATAAGAAGATTAATGAAACCTTATAATTCATAAACTTGTGGAACCAAACTTAAATTCTTGTATTTTGTGCAAGTAAACAAAGTAAGTGTAATTTTATTTAAAAACATATGATAGTTCTGGAAATGTGAACCAAACCTTTTTCACCACAAGTGATGTTCTCCCGTACTCTTTGAAGTGCCAGGTTGCCATGATAAATGAACTTGAGAATCAGTTTGTGGAAAGGATGAGCTCGATCCAACTTCGGTGTAGATCAACATGTTTGGTACAAACAGTGCCTTTTGCAGCAAATTCATGTTGATACTGCTAAGTCAGCCAAACCAATCGACTCTATCTCCATATCGAGACCAAACAACCTCCCTGGTTTCGAACAATGCATATGCTTTACCACCTTGTACAACATAAATGGCTGCAAGATCTTCTTTTATCAATCATATTTTTTTATTGAGATTTATTTACGAAATGCACGACACATTCCAAACACCCATCATAAATTGCCATCTTCATCATCATCAAAAGTTTCCTACTATCTTTTAAACTCTTTCCTTCTCTTGCGGCAGCTAAACTTTCTACTTCATTTGCAGATTTGTAAGCCATGAGTCTGCAAGAGCAACAAACTTATTTGTACAAAATATCAAGTAGTCATGAATCAAATCTTAATGTGTGACAGGATGGTATCCATCATCAAGTGTACTCAACTTATCATGTCTCTGTCTATGTCTATCATATGCAATCATGTTCGAAAAGAATAGTAATACACCAAAATGATAGCAATCTGATGTAACTCTTTTTGTGATCTATAATAGTAAAATACCCCATGGAGAATTTGTTCAACTTATTTTAGCCACTAATTGAAGTGGTAGTATGAACAATAAAATAAAACTTATTCCAAATAGTAAGACATATTGATCGAACAGGTAGCCAAAAGTAAGTTACAGACAAAATCATGAAATTGTTAGTGCAAGGCAAACCTGAATTAGGACAAACATTGTGCGTGAGAGACCCGCCTGTCCGAAACAAACAGATATGGTAGTTATTGTATGCTTAAATGTATAAATGATGTTAGCAGCAATCAAGATGAACCTGAAGCGCTTTAGTGGCATGTTTTTTAGCTGGATATCAGCCCACATATTCTGTTACCTTTTGATCTTGCTCTTGCATTTAAACCTTGTGGTATTATATACAATTAAATGGCCAAATACCGTAATACACTAAAGTTGTGTATATAGAGGTTGGTTACCCGTTAGGAACTCTTGTGGGTGGCTTTTTGTTAGTTACTCAACTTCTTCACATGTAAACCTTCTGCGAAAGTAAAATTTCAATGTAAGATATTAAGCATACATAACATGTACGTGCAAGATCACATTTAAGTAGGTGAAATTTACCTTATGAGTAGTAATTTGACATTGTGGTATTGCAGACCTGTTCCATTTTTTACTGAATCATCCACCTTGGCTCCAACCAAAGTTACAGTGAGCGTCAAGTTTTAGGAAGGTTTACATGAAATGCTTATCTCTAAAAGCGTCTTTAGTAATTTTTCGACGTTGCCTTGGAAGTGGAAACCTGTCTTGATTACCTAGCGGAACTCGAAAGCCGCAGACTGTTTCTGTAAACCATAGCAGTAAGAACTGATCAATCGCTTATTAATGAAAAGATTTATACTGAACTTTTACAAAAAGAAAGCTAAATACTAATAAAATAAAATTTTAAGTATTTGAACAAAATGTTCCTGCATAATACTTCGGTATTGCATATTTAGGCCCGCACTTTATCCGTTTTTTGTTCCAAAACAGCGCGTTTCAGTTCTCGAAAATGTGAATGCACCTCCTTAGTCTTAAGTAAGTCGATGGTGGCTCTGAATCATAGATGCGCCTGACTTTCGGGGGTAGCTGTAGATTCAGTAAGTGGATTGGAGAGATTAACAGCTGAATGATGCATCGTTATTGGTTGCCTCCCATGAAGCTTCCATCCGCATGGATTTTGGTCTCTCTCTCTTGTCTGAGCTGACTCCTCCATTGATTTTGCTGCAAATTATTCTCAAAATATTGGAGGTGTTAAATTGACAGATACTTTATCGGGGTAAAACGGGAATGGCTAAAATGGGTCACTGGCCGAAACTCAAATGTTCTCCAATGTGACAGATATTAGTCTTTCATGAAAAAGTTTCTGTTATCTTAATTAAAAAATTGATTATAACCCATTTGGACATGTTATTGAAAGTTAGACTTAACTTAACAATAACCGACATAAAACCCGACAATGAAGAACATAATAAACAATCAATGTCTTACGCCTACCTCATTCATTTTGTACACTGTATGAAACAAACATGAAAGAAATGCAATAGGTACACTAATATGTTGATTTTAAAGTATCCACGATTAATAAACATAACAACGGTTCAAGGCTTTTCATGGTACATGTCACTACAGCATTATCGGGGTTTTTGACCATAAGGTACAATCTCAGTAAAGCATTTTCCCGGGTTCGACCATTTTACCTATGCTAACCAATCTTACTTTCAGAAAACAAACACCCAAAATATTATATATAAAACACCGTTGGGAAAAGCATCATTCATAATGTAAAACACATTAAAAGTCATGACACTGTAATAAGCACATAAAGAAAACTATATGAAGTGAGAAACTCGCACCTAAAGATGATGGTGGTGGTGTCCATGAGACAATTTAAGTTAATAATTACGGAAGAATTGAATGGCTTTTAAATCAGTAAATATGAATTTAAACTCATTTCTAAGACAGTAACAATAATTAGTTTATTAGTATAAGGTGAGCATTAACTTTAACATTCAAAGACATCTTGACCTGTGACCCAATACAACCATCTTGCAATGTTGACATATTTTTTAATTGTAAATCGACACACCCACGTAACCAAGCTCTCTTCACCCTTAGGATGTGCACTACTTATTGGTTTCCTTTCTGTAAGAAGCTCAAGAAGCACAGCACCAAAAGCATAAACATCGATTTTCTCAGTAACTTTTCCATGCATAAAATACTCTGGAGCCAAGTAATTGCATCATATAAGGTCATGATTGATTAAATAAGTAAGTAACTTTCATTTAGTAAGTGCTCATATAAGGTAGTGATTGATGATTGATTAAATAATAATGCAACTTCCAAATTCATATGATCTTGATCTGATTGAAAGGAGCAAGATTATATTGTCGATTATTTTATTTTATTTAATCGAAGTTTTTACACATAAAAAAATGTTGTAGTAAAGATACGAACCCGAATGTGCCAGCAACATCAGTACCTAAGACTGTAACAATAATCAGTTTATTAGTATAAGGTGAGCGTTAACTTTAACATTCAAAGACATCTTGACCTGTGACCCAATACAACCATCTTGCAATGTTGACATATTTTTTAATTATAAATCGACATACCCACATAACCAAGCTCTCTTCACCCTTAGGATGTGCACTACTTATTGGTTTCCTTTCTGTAAGAAGCTCAAGTATCACAGCACCAAAAGCATAAACATTGATTTTCTCAGTAACTTTTCCATGCATAAAATACTCCGGAGCCAAGTAATTCAATCATATAAGGTCATGATTGATTAAATAAGTAAGTAACTTTCATTTAGTAAGTGCTAATATAAGGTCATGATTGATGATTTATTAAATAATAATGCAACTTCCAAATTCATATGATCTTGATCTGATTGAAAGGAGCAAGATTATATTGTTGGTTATTTTATTTTATTTAATTAAAGTTTTTACACATAAAAAGAATGTTGTAGTAAAAGATATGAACCCGAGTGTGCCAACAACATCAGTACAGGTTATATGTAGTCCGGTGGGCGTAGCCCATTTAGCGAGACCAAAATCATAGAGCTGTAATACACAAAACAGTATGATCAGGTTACCATCAAATTTAACGTAGGAGGAACTAAATATCCAATTATTATTATTAACAGTAATGGTAAGCTGCAATTCTCACTTTATGAGTCGTAGATATTAGGATAAACAGCTTAGTTTAGTTATACAATCAAACTCTAATAATCAGTTTCATACCTGTGACAACAAAAGCGATTTTCAAAGAGTCTAATAAAATAACAAATTTACCTTATTAAACATTAACAAATACCATTTTTTGGAGGACTCACTCGCCTTCTAACTATTTGTGTAGTAGAAACGGAACCATCTAAAACGAAACACACGATATAGATTACTTCAAATCCAAAATGAAACCTACAAAAAAAAATCATTGTAACTAATGCTAACTATTACCTGGTGTGCTCTTTGTATTCAAATCTCCACCATCTAGAAAGAATGCAACCATCAGCATCCTCAAATTCACTTTAAATTCATCTGGGTTAGTTGGTTCAACTTTATTTGATTATGAAAAAATTAACAATCGCGAATCATATAACACGTTATGTATCCTTTGCAACACGCATGGAAAGAGAACAAAATCTTCCATATAATGTTTGTTAGAATTAATCCTTTTAATATGGCCTTAGACCATTTAGACCCTTAGCTATGCCTTAATGACATTATCTACCCTAACTAACAATTGACAGTTATTTGATGGAAATAACTGTCATAACAATAAATCCCTGGGAAGTGGTCATTTTCCTGTTTCTTGTCACATAACAAAACTCTCTCAATCAAACACCATAACTTGTGAGATTAATCCCTCCATCGGATTGGTGACATTACTATCGGAATCGACTAACCCTAACGCTATGGCTTCATCATCTAATCGTAATCCTCAGTCGGTTCTATCATCAAGTAAGTTTACTTTCATGTTCTTGATATATGATTACATGAGATTGATCCTATACTTGTTTAATTAATTCAATATGTGGCATCAGAGTGGTTAAAATCTCATGAATTAATTTGATGTCATGATCATATCGTAAATAATATGTATCCGTTTATGAGAACCACGGTATATCTCAGTGCCTACTTGTTGTTTTTAAATTAGGATTCTTTAAGTGAATTTAATAATTGTTTTTATCAATCAATTGTTTATATTATCCCATCCATTAATTTTAATAAATGCAACTATGTTTGGTATTCAATAAAGTGATTAGAAAAGGTATATTATTACTGTATTTGCAGCCACGTGATTCTTCAATTCAATTGTTATAGTATTGATTATTCTTTAAAATTGCATGACTAAAGAATATGTGGTATAAAATTAATGCATGATGATATACTTTTGCTTTTGAATATCATGAATATTGTTTCTAACACTTACTGTAACATACATGAACATGATTATTTGCAGTCTGCAATCGTTCTGTTATAAGAAAATTTTACATGATTCCACTGTTGTATGTTTAATAACTATCTACACATGATCGGTAGTTAAGGAAATCATGCGAAAACAAAAAAAAATTCTAAACTTATTAGAATTTAGTAAATGGTAACTTGTATGTTAATATAGATAATCACTCCAACGATTGGTTATTTAGATTAATATACGAGTTTACTCATGCCATATTATGCAATTGTTCATGTTATCACTCAATGAACCCAACGGTTATTTGTATGATAACTTGGATAATGAAATATATATTAGCATAATTAACATATATGTTACGTTTCTGCCCAACGGTGATATGTGATATATGTGCATGCTTTGTCTAGTTAAAGATGATTAATGTTTTAATTGTTAACTAAACCAACGTGAAGTTAATAATTAGGCACATCTTTATACCTATTATTTTGGTGTTCATGATAGGTTTATGTTTTTCTGATATGCTTTACATATATATCCCATTAATTCCTTTAGTTTTAATCTGAGCATACATTTAATTTTCATTCTATGTCAGCATCTACCTTAACTTCCAATACGGGTTACTTGTCCGGAATTGAACCCTTAACTGGTACTAACTTCTCAACATGGAGAGATCAAGTGAAACTTACTCTCGGAGTAATGGACCTCGATCATGCGCTTCGTACTGATCCTCCCGCTGCACTTACTGCTGAAAGTACAGTAGATCAAAAACGTGCTTATGAACAGTGGGAGCGATCTAACCGTATGTCTCTCATGATCATTAAGAATTCCATATCCGTTGCTATTCGAGGAGCCATTCCTGACTCTGAAAATGCAAAGGAGTACTTAAGCTCCGTAGAGGAACAATTTAAAGGGACTTCAAAAGCCCATGCAAGCACTTTGATCCTCAAAATGTTGACTACCAAGTATGACGGAGTTAGTGGTGTACGAGAGCATATAATGATGATGAGCGATATGGCAAACAAACTGAAAGGCATGGACATGGAAATCAGTGAAGGCTTTTTAGTTCATTTCATTATGACATCTCTCCCTATGCAATTTGGTCCTTTCAAGATCAATTATAATACGCAAAAGGAGAAATGGAAAATGAGCGAACTGATTGCCATGTGTGTGCAAGAGGAAGAACGCCTCAAAGTTGAAAAGCCTGATGTCGTTCATGTTGCTACCACTAACACCAATAAGAGAAAGGGCTCATGGAAGGGCAAAGGTTCAAGTGGAGATAATTCTACTCCAAATAATGTCCAGAAAACGGGTGCAAGTACTAGCTCATTCCATGGCGATCCAAAATGTAAATTTTTCCATAAGAAAGGGCATACTCAAAAGGATTATCCAAAATTCAAGGAATGGTTAGCAAAGAAAGGTATATTTGAATCTTTTATGATTAATGAATCCTTTAATATAAATGTCCCTATTAATTCATGGTGGATTGACTCTGGATCCATGGTACACATTGCTAATTCTTTACAGGGATTCCGTACAATCCGGAGATTGGAAAGAAACCAACGAACGGTTAAAGTCGGGAATGGAGTTGATTTGAACGTAGAAGATGTTGGGACCCTTTCATTAATATTGGAGGGTGGCTTTTGTTTAAATCTTTATGGCACTCTTTATGTACCGAGCATGACTCGAAACTTAATATCTGTATCTAAACTAATTATTGATGATTTTATATTTACGTTTGGATACAATAAAGTATATATTAGTTTAAATTCCCGTGTTGTTGGATATGGTTGTCTAGAGGGAAACCTCTTCAAGTTATGTTTAGATAATCAATTTTCGGAATCTCTATTATCATTTAATGTTAATGAAAATGTGAATCAAAATAAGAGAAAACAAGATCAAGAAACTTCATCAATGTTATGGCACCAACGTTTAGGCCATATTTCACGAGACAGAATGACTAGACTTGTGAAAGATGAAGTTTTACCCCATCTTGATTTCTCTGATTTTGAAAAATGTGTAGAATGCATAAAGGGAAAAATGACCAAAGGAAATAAGAAAGGTTCCACACGAAGTACCGGATTATTAGAACTAATCCATACTGATATATGTGGACCTTTTCCTTCAGGCATTGGTGGTCATAAATCATTCATTACCTTCATTGACGATTACTCACGTTACATGTACCTGTTCTTAATTAATGAAAAATCCGAATCACTTGAAATGTTTAAAACATTTAAAGCGGAAGTTGAAAATCAACTTGACCGAAAAATTAAAGTGGTGAGATCGGATAGGGGAGGTGAATATTATGGCAGACATACAGATGTTGGTCAAGCTCCTGGATCTTTCTTTGACTTTTGCAAAGATCATGGGATTATTAACCAATATACCATGCCGGGTACCCCTCAGCAAAATGGTGTAGCTGAGAGGAGAAATCGCACCCTTATGGACATGGTTCGTAGTATGTTGGCAAATTCAAATCTTCCTGAATTTCTTTGGACTGAGGCATTGAAAACGGCTGTCCACATCCTTAACAGAGTTCCCTCAAAATCTGTTCCAAAAACACCATATGAAATTTGGACGGGAAGAAAACCCAGCTTACGATACTTACGGGTTTGGGGATGTCCAGCCGAAGCTAAGTTATACAATCCTCAATCACGAAAACTGGACTTGAAAACCATTAGTTGCTTCTTCATTGGGTACCCAGAACGATCAAAGGGTTACCGATTTTATTGCCCCTCTCATAGTACCAGAATTGTTGAGACACGCCACGCAGAGTTTCTTGAAAATGCTAACAACAGTGGGAGCGGTTCATTTAGAAGAATTGAACTTCAAGAGGCTCGAGATGAGACACCAATAATTCATGTGCCCATCTCGATTAACCCGCCACTTGAAACCTCGAATGATCACTTAATTGCTCAAGATCAACCAAATAATGTCGAGGAAAATGAACCTAACCACGAAATTAATGTTGAACCACAAGAAACTCAACAACCGTTGCGTAGGTCACAACGACATAGGCAGCCCACAAACTTTGACGATTACTATACCTATTTGAATGAGGCTGATTTTGACTTAGGAAAATGCAATGACCCTGAATCATATGAGGATGCCATTAATTGTGACCAATCAGCTCATTGGAGGGAAGCAATGAATGATGAGCTAAACTCAATGAGCAAAAACAACGTTTGGGAACTTGCTGAATTACCAAAGGGTGCAAAACCCGTTGGATGCAAGTGGGTCTTTAAGACCAAACTTGACCCAAATGGAAATGTTGAGCGATACAAAGCTCGGTTGGTTGCAAAAGGGTATACTCAAAAAGAGGGCATTGATTATAAAGAAACATTTTCTCCAGTATCGAGAAAAGATTCCCTAAGGATCGTAATGGCCCTTGTAGCTCATTTTGACTTGGAGTTACATCAAATGGACGTCAAAACGGCATTTCTTAATGGAGATTTACATGAAGATGTGTTCATGGCCCAACCACAAGGTTTTAAATCTAAAGGCCAAGAACATTTAGTTTGTAAACTCAAGAAATCTATTTATGGGCTTAAGCAAGCATCCCGTCAATGGTATTTAAAATTTGATGAAGTGATGAAGAAACATAACTTCATCAAGAATTTGGTAGATCAGTGCGTATACCTCAAGATGAGTGGGAGCAACTTTATTATACTTGTGCTTTATGTTGATGATATCCTATTAGCAAGTAATAATATTGACTTGTTGCATGAGTCAAAACGTTTTCTCTCTAGAAACTTTGACATGAAAGATCTTGGTGAAGCTTCGTATGTAATTGGAATTGAAATTCACCGAGATCGAGCCAATGGGATATTAGGATTGTCCCAAAAGGCATATATTGAACGCGTACTCAATAGGTTCAATATGCAACATTGCTCTCCTACGGTCGCTCCCGTAATTAAGGGTGATGTTTTCGGGTCTCATCAATGTCCGAAAACTGAGGTTGAACATGAGGAAATGAAGCGAATTCCTTATGCTTCCGTAGTAGGAAGCTTAACATATGCTCAAGTTTGTACTCGACCAAATATCGCTTTTATATGTGGCATGTTAGGCAGGTTTCAATCTAATCCTGGCCTACATCACTGGAAAGCTGCTAAGAAAGTATTGCGATATCTACAAGGAACAAAGGAGTACAAATTAACTTACACTAGATCCGACAATCTTGAAGTTATTGGATACTCGGATTCAGACTTTGCGAAATGCAAAGACTCTAGTAGGTCAACTTTGGGATATATTTTCATGCTGTCAGGTGGGCCTATTTCTTGGAAGAGTCAAAAACAAGTGCTAACGACGACCTCAACAATGATGGCTGAGTATGTTTCAGTTTATAATGCGACATGCCATGCAATGTTGTTGAGAAATTTGATCACTGGACTCAAAATTGTTAACTCTATCTCAAGGCCATTAAAGATTTATTGCGATAATAACGCAGCCGTGAGCTTCTCGAACAGTAATAGTTCAACTGGAGCTGGTTTATACCTCGATACAAAGTACCTATTTGTACGGGAAAGAGTGGAGGAACAACGTATATGTATCGAGCACATTAGAACTCATGAAATGCTTGCGGATCCGCTAACTAAAGGTCTACCACCCAAAGTATTTCAAGGCCATGTTGCTAGAATGGGTTTACGTCAAGACCTTACATAATGTGTTGTAGTTAATGAACTATTTCATGTTTATGTTTAACTTCAAAACAAGCGCTTTAAGATAATATCCTTCACTATAATGTCTAGTTTGTCTGTATTTATTTTTAATTGTGTACACTTATGTTTCATTATAGACAAACTTATGTGTACCACATTACTTTGTCATTTTGGCTTAATGAAATCATATATTTCATATTAGTGCTATTAGTATAATCGATGGGGGTCCCGTGTCAAACGCGACACGTGTGGCTGTATCTTTTTGCTTTGGTGCTATTATGGAATTATGGTAATTCACATAAACTTGTAATTGGCCAATATAATTTTCAGGTTTATGTATATATGAATAAATGGTCTTACGGCCAAGTGGGAGAATGTTAGAATTAATCCTTTTAATATGGCCTTAGACCATTTAGACCCTTAGCTATGCCTTAATGACATTATCTACCCTAACTAACAATTGACAGTTATTTGATGGAAATAACTGTCATAACAATAAATCCCTGGGAAGTGGTCATTTTCCTGTATCTTGTCACATAACAAAACTCTCTCAATCAAACACCATAACTTGTGAGATTAATCCCTCCATCGGATTGGTGACATTACTATCGGAATCGACTAACCCTAACGCTATGGCTTCATCATCTAATCGTAATCCTCAGTCGGTTCTATCATCAAGTAAGTTTACTTTCATGTTCTTGATATATGATTACATGAGATTGATCCTATACTTGTTTAATTAATTCAATAATGTTATGATATAGTAAAAAAAATCAAAACCTTGTGGATATATTGAGCGGCAAGTAGACAATTTGTTCAATGCGGCTCACTGCAAGGCACGATAACCTTGATACAAATGGGAGTACCTGTTATTACGCATATGTATACGAAATTTGATGGGAAACTTGGTATATGTGAGTACCTGGTATTGTGGCAATTCTAGGTTGAATGCAAATGGGAGTTTGAGGTAATGATGATATTTCATTACTTGATATTCTTGATATTGTCAATATTAGTATCTGTACTACTATTGTTTTGATACCATAATCAATCATTAACTAACAACATAAAATTTAAACAATTGCGCAAAGAAGTTGTTAGCATGTCTTCCCAACCAGACATGCACCTAAACTGGCCCGTTTCAACCCATATTAAAATGACACACTTCAACCCGAATTGATCTAGACCTGTGATGGATTACTCGTAAAGGTCAAATCAAGGGCCCTAAGAAACATTATCTCTTATAATGATAGACATACCATGATCTTGATATAACTCAATCATACTGGTCGTAGTAAAGTAAAACATATATTTTCTATATCGCTTTCTTAAACATCCCAAATCACTTGCAAAGATGAAGCATAGTATATTTATACAATCATGCTGATGCTGTCGATGAATCCCTGGTCTGCTCCATGTCTTACGATGCCTTTAATGATAATATACTTACCATGCCTCTTTCCTTGTTGTTAAATAACAGCAACAATTACATAACGCAATTATTCGAAAAATATAACTGCGTGCATAAAAATTATATAGGAAAGGAACATGGAACTTCACAATATCAACATAACAACTCATGAAATTAAGAACATACGTAACAGATAATATTATTAAATATAGAAGACATGATATCCAACTTTACCTTAAGGTTACGAAAATCCAAGATATCCATATTCCATACGATCCATTATGTCATTTAATCTACCCGGTGTGCCTATTAACAAAGTAGCTCCTTCTTCTTCTATTTTTCTCTTTGTTCAACTGTAACAACAAAGACATTAATTAACAACAAATAAAAAAAGAAAAAAGAGACCATACATATAATAGATCAATGTACGTAGGGTAAATTACTTTTTGTTTTTCCTTTATAATAATCTAATATAGCCTCATATTTTTGTTAACCGAATGATATTAGGGTTTTGAATAAAAAAAAAAAAAAAGAGAGATGATATAATGAATGAATCGTATTAGGGTTCAACTGGAGCTGGTTTATACCTCGATACAAAGTACCTATTTGTACGGGAAAGAGTGGAGGAACAACGTATATGTATCGAGCACATTAGAACTCATGAAATGCTTGCGGATCCGCTAACTAAAGGTCTAGCACCCAAAGTATTTCAAGGCCATGTTGCTAGAATGGGTTTACGTCAAGACCTTACATAATGTGTTGTAGTTAATGAACTATTTCATGTTTATGTTTAACTTCAAAACAAGCGCTTTAAGATAATATCCTTCACTATAATGTCTAGTTTGTCTGTATTTATTTTTAATTGTGTACACTTATGTTTCATTATAGACAAACTTATGTGTACCACATTACTTTGTCATTTTGGCTTAATGAAATCATATATTTCATATTAGTGCTATTAGTATAATCGATGGGGGTCCCGTGTCAAACGCGACACGTGTGGCTGTATCTTTTTGCTTTGGTGCTATTATGGAATTATGGTAATTCACATAAACTTGTAATTGGCCAATATAATTTTCAGGTTTATGTATATATGAATAAATGGTCTTACGGCCAAGTGGGAGAATGTTAGAATTAATCCTTTTAATATGGCCTTAGACCATTTAGACCCTTAGCTATGCCTTAATGACATTATCTACCCTAACTAACAATTGACAGTTATTTGATGGAAATAACTGTCATAACAATAAATCCCTGGGAAGTGGTCATTTTCCTGTATCTTGTCACATAACAAAACTCTCTCAATCAAACACCATAACTTGTGAGATTAATCCCTCCATCGGATTGGTGACATTACTATCGGAATCGACTAACCCTAACGCTATGGCTTCATCATCTAATCGTAATCCTCAGTCGGTTCTATCATCAAGTAAGTTTACTTTCATGTTCTTGATATATGATTACATGAGATTGATCCTATACTTGTTTAATTAATTCAATAATGTTATGATATAGTAAAAAAAATCAAAACCTTGTGGATATATTGAGCGGCAAGTAGACAATTTGTTCAATGCGGCTCACTGCAAGGCACGATAACCTTGATACAAATGGGAGTACCTGTTATTACGCATATGTATACGAAATTTGATGGGAAACTTGGTATATGTGAGTACCTGGTATTGTGGCAATTCTAGGTTGAATGCAAATGGGAGTTTGAGGTAATGATGATATTTCATTACTTGATATTCTTGATATTGTCAATATTAGTATCTGTACTACTATTGTTTTGATACCATAATCAATCATTAACTAACAACATAAAATTTAAACAATTGCGCAAAGAAGTTGTTAGCATGTCTTCCCAACCAGACATGCACCTAAACTGGCCCGTTTCAACCCATATTAAAATGACACACTTCAACCCGAATTGATCTAGACCTGTGATGGATTACTCGTAAAGGTCAAATCAAGGGCCCTAAGAAACATTATCTCTTATAATGATAGACATACCATGATCTTGATATAACTCAATCATACTGGTCGTAGTAAAGTAAAACATATATTTTCTATATCGCTTTCTTAAACATCCCAAATCACTTGCAAAGATGAAGCATAGTATATTTATACAATCATGCTGATGCTGTCGATGAATCCCTGGTCTGCTCCATGTCTTACGATGCCTTTAATGATAATATACTTACCATGCCTCTTTCCTTGTTGTTAAATAACAGCAACAATTACATAACGCAATTATTCGAAAAATATAACTGCGTGCATAAAAATTATATAGGAAAGGAACATGGAACTTCACAATATCAACATAACAACTCATGAAATTAAGAACATACGTAACAGATAATATTATTAAATATAGAAGACATGATATCCAACTTTACCTTAAGGTTACGAAAATCCAAGATATCCATATTCCATACGATCCATTATGTCATTTAATCTACCCGGTGTGCCTATTAACAAAGTAGCTCCTTCTTCTTCTATTTTTCTCTTTGTTCAACTGTAACAACAAAGACATTAATTAACAACAAATAAAAAAAGAAAAAAGAGACCATACATATAATAGATCAATGTACGTAGGGTAAATTACTTTTTGTTTTTCCTTTATAATAATCTAATATAGCCTCATATTTTTGTTAACCGAATGATATTAGGGTTTTGAATAAAAAAAAAAAAAAGAGAGATGATATAATGAATGAATCGTATTAGGGTTTTGAGATTATTGTCAACCAATTAGATGCATAATCTATTCCTTAAATATAGCTTAACAATATCAATTTTTTAAGCATGACTTAGTTAGTTTGCATTGTAAATAACAAAAAAATGGCTTGGTCTAGTGGTTGAGGCATTTGTATGTTGATTAAATGACCCAGGGTTGAATCTTGCAAAGGACAATTTTTTTTTAAAATTTAATCCGAATTTGATACATTAAATATACGAATTTAATTAAAAAAAATTTTGAATTGCTTACATGGCGACAATGTGTGATGACATGGCTGATAATGAATTACTGGACATTGACTGGGCAATGAGTTGGCATATTCTTCAAATGCCTGTTATATATAATCTATATATATATATATATATATATATATATATATATATATATATATATATAAAGATCAATCTTAAAGTTGTAAAAATAATATCCAACTAAAATCTGACAAGTGACACTCTCGCTAAAAAAAAATAAAATTTTTTATTGAATACAACTAAAATTGTTAAAGTTTCGATGGTTTTCTTTTTTAAATGGACGAAACCAAGGTGATACACTTTGATTCGTCATGTAATGTATCAGGTTAAGGTGATACATTTTGATTCGACATGTAAATTTATAGTTGTATATCACTAATCCAAACTCATGTATCAGTTGGTTATTAGTTGCTAAAATGTTAATTCGTATTAATACCTTATTTTTTGTGTATTATTGCCAATATAATTATTTATAAAATGGTTTATGTGATTGTTTAGACTAGAAGCTTGTTATGACTTATGTGTAACGAGTATGGATTAAAAAAATCAATAAATGCAAACGTTACAAATATAACAATAACTTAGTTCATGGAGCATTTATGAAACTTAATCACTAAATTGTAATATACTAGCAGGATCCCCGCGCGAGGCAGCTGCGGGCACCCTGTAATTTAATTTTTACGGCTAATAATATATTTTATTTGTACATTTTTTGGCAATAGCTTTACTGATTAGTTTTTTATAGCAAAAGTTTGATGAAATTTTGCTTAGTTTGTATTATTTTATTTATTATTATTATTATTATTTTGTTTAGTAGTTTGCTTGGTTTTAGAATATGTGAACATATTTTAGTTTATTATGTTCTTTTGACAATAAATTTACGAATATCAAAAATTTCGTTTAGCTCGTGTCCGTTCTGGCTCGAGCCCGTTTGACCTGTGCCCGTTCGGGCTCGAGCCCATTTGGCCCATTGCCCGTTCGGGATTGAATATTTGTATAACATGCTTTATTTAATGTGGGAATTGTGTTTAAGTTGGTTGTACAATATGCTTGATAATTTGTATTTCTTATGTAAGTGGTGTTTTAATAAGTGTATTAATTATATTTATTGACCAGTTAATTAATTGTATTTAATGTACATAATGATTTATTTATTGTATTTAATGTAAGTATTAATTTTATGTTAGAATTAAATATGAGGGGAATTTCTATAAGTAGCATTAGTTGTTGTACTTATAGCATTAGAAGTTGTATTGCTTAATTTTAAGTATTTCTATTAATAGTAGGCGTTCATGCTTTATAAAATAGTATGATATGATTGTTACTTTTAATGTATATTTTATTTTATTTTTCACTTATTTTAATGTATTTTTTTATGGATGAAAATTTTATATTTTTATTTTAGTTAAATGTGTTGTTTTATTTAAATAAGTAAAAAAATATAAACAAAATATATGTGATGTTCAAGAGGCGAAAAAATGCTGATGTGGCTATTGCATGTTATTTTTCATTAAGAGAAGTGTTATATTAAATACCAAACTTTTCTTACATATGATGGGACTCATCCCACCATCTATCTAAAAAGAAATCGATTAAAAACATTTTAATATTTCACCAATTTTTATAATTTAAATATCTCTTAAACCGCTAATCGTTAAGCGAAAATAATTACACCATCGCGACGAGCATTTAATTATTTTTCTATATACGGCCACTTTGATATACTTTCGACAAAAAAAAAATATCGTTTTTTTCACGTTTTTTTTCGTGGCCGAAAAAATCATATATGATATTAAATATCATATATGATATATCATATGTGATTTTTTCGTTTAACGATTAACGGTTTGAAATATATTAATATTTGAAAAAAAAATGATGAAAGTGGGTTTTTTAAATTGTTGAGATTAATCTCATCCATTAGATATATCATATATGTTACTATATCATATATGATAGATCATATGTGATTTTTTCGTTTAACGATTAACGGTTTGAAAGATATTAAATATTAATATTTGAAAAAAAATGATGAAAGTGGGTTTTTTAAATTGTTGAGATTAATCTCATCCATTAGATCAAATAAAGATGGAGGGAGGATAAAAAGTTTGGTGATTTTCTTTCATTAAATGTATTAAGAAGCTTTTATTGTTATTTCAGCGTATCTAGCAAATTCCCGCTCGTAAGCTTGAACTTTCAGGGTGGCTCTTCAATGCATATAAGACCTCAGGATTACCTTCTTCAAGACAATTCAAAGGTAAGTTATATGACATCATGCTAATTGACTATAGTAAGTTATCTTGTTCTTACTGATTTGAATTTTGGCTTAGCTTATTCTAATGAACAAAAGTGTTTGTAGGGTGGTGCTTGGTGCCTTGGGTTTCAGCAGACTCAAGGAATAACAATTTTAGGAGGTATAAATTATAATCATGGAAACTGAAATTCCCTTCAAGTTACTGACTACTTTTCACATATGTTGATATTTGTTTATTTTACTTGATGACACAGACCTTGTTCTTAAGGACAAGATTATCGTTTATGACTTGGGTGGTCAACGTCTCGGTTGGTCTGATTATAATTGTAAGTTCTCTTCACTTTTGACAATTTGTTACAGAGTAATGCAAAAGAATCAATCAGAAAAACCTGTTTATCTAAACCTAAAAAACTAGTTATTCTGAATGTAGTTATAATCATGTTCTCAGGCTCATTGTCTGTAAATGTCTCTTCAACCTCAAGTCGGGGCAGAGGAGCAACATTTCATTTCCAAGGCATTAACATTTAGTAGTTTATAACCATTTAATAGTTCATTTTCTCACTTCTCTCTCTTGAATTAAGTTATTTATCATTAGGATGGTAGAAACATGTTTGCCTCATATCTTTCACTAAGAAAATGATAAGGAGTTTTAGGAGACACTGTTTTGAAGTATGTTCGTGGGTCATTTATCAGATATTGTAACAATAAAAAACTTCATTATAGTTGGTGTTAAGAAAATAGTATAATCATATTCATGCAAAACGTTGTTAACCAGCAACACAAACCAGTCCACATGCTATAGTATGATCATATCCGTCAGAGACGGAGACAGTAGGGGAGCCAGGAGGTGCTCGGCCCCCTCCAACACACCCAATCATTTTGCTATTTACCTTATAAACTATAGGCAAATGACCCCTTAACCTTTAGTTAAATTACTTTGTTAGCTCGAGAAAAAAATTTCGGCCCTCTTATTCCTAATTCCTGGCTCCGTCCCTGATATCCGTTATTTAATAAGGTTGCCAATTCAAGCATAAAGATATAAAAAAAAAGCCAAGATCGATTAAAACTTTAACGATCGTAGTAACAGAGGTCTCAAGAACGACTCTAGATAGAATTAAAACAGTAACATATATCTTCTACTAGACCAAACATTCTACTAAAATTAGTGAACTAATAAGAAAATGATCTTTATGTATCAAGATCTTGCAGTATGAGATCACATTTCATCTGATCGTGTCATTTCTTTTTACCTTTGCCCTTTTTACCCTTCTTTCCTTTGCTGTTTTTCCCTTTGTTGTTGTTGCCTTTTTTATTGTCACTTTTGGTGTTGTCATCTTTGCCTTTCTTGTTTTTCGCTTCCTGAGTGTTACCACCACTGGTTTGTTTTTCTAACATCGGTTCCATCTGTAATGTGTCTCCTGTTTCCTCATGATCTTGATTCTTCTTCTCACCTGTTTCTTCAACTTGAGTGGTGGTGCTACTCTCTGGCACTACCATTTGCCCAGCCTTCGACTCCTGACTCATGGCCGACATACCGTTTTAAGAAATCATCTATCTTTGGCCTATTACTTTGCAGCCAATCAATAGCCACTTCCATCCTCTGCATGATATCTGGAATCTCTGCTTCTTGTCGACTGTAAAACATCCAAACACCAAAAACTTCTTTAAAACGGTTCTAAAACATTCAAAAAAAAATTGCAAATCTAACCTTGCAGCAAACAGGTTTGAAAGCGAACGCAATTGATGCGTGGGAATTGCACCAGGCTTTACCTCTCGAGGGATCTCGAGAAGCTTACAACCCCCACTAGGCAGTGTACCTGATCGTTATAGTATAGTGTAGTGACAAGTACCAGGGGATTGATCGTTCAACTCAGGAATAGTGTCGCTAGGATTAGAAAGCCTAAAAACTAGGTCTAGAGGTGAGGGATGATTCTTTTTGTATTTTTATATTTTTATAAAAGCAAGTAAAAATCTAGGTTTTGGAATAGTGGGCGGAATTAGTTGCTAGTCAACTAACCCACGAACTACAGATGCAATCAAAATAAAATAACAGAAATGTAAATTAAACTAATTACTAATGTGGTGTGAACAATAGATGGGAGAATTGTGTTTACTTAGGTTTCTCTACTCCCTAGATATCTTTTACATGTTAATTGTTTGTTACAGTTGCGTGGATGACGGGTTATATTCCTTAATACCAGTCGTGGGGTGGCGTACTTACTTCCCCAACTCTATAAGCTCCTACTTCACTCCTATGTCGAGCCTGCAAGAAGCTCCTAACATGGGATCACTAGAATTCGCTCATGCATTAAATACAACCATAAAAACCTAGTACACATCGGTTCATGTTTCTTAAGACGTTCAAGCAAGTTACATAATGGAGATCTGCCAATTTTCTTAAGCCTAATATTGAAATCATTCATCCATTACAACTATAAACAAGCAATCAACCTATAATCAACATCTAGGTTTCATTACATCTAACAAACACACAAGAGATCTAGCCTAACATGTTAAAATTAAGACAAGCGTAAGATATATTCAAAGAACACATCGACATATTGAATGAATTGAAAGGATACTTATCTCAACTGAACATAAAGGGTTTCAAGGGGTGAAAACCCTTGAAAATACTGTAAAAGTCGTGTTAGGGTTTATTAAGTTCGACCCTAAAATTCTTCTCTCTTTAGAATGAAAATTACAAAAACTATATATAGATTTAATAAGGTGACGGCGTCAAGAAGAAACTTCTGATGCCGTCTACCCGCCGCCCATAAAATTCTCGGACTGCCTAGGTCCAGATCTGACGCCGTTATGTGTAATCATGTTCTGGGCCGTCACCACTTTTACTCTTGACGGCCTTGTCTTGACGCCATCACGTTTCCTCTGGGCCGTCATAATTTTTGCTCCTGACGCCGTCATAAATTTGCTCTTGACACCGTCAGGTACTGTTGAGCTATAGACCTTGATAGATCTTCTTGAGCACTCTAGAATCATTAGTAATGTCACTGTAATCAATAACACACTAATAGACAATCTCTGCAACTTGTATTTATAAAGCGGAAACAAAACACAAGCTTGATACTAAGAACTCTTGATCCTCTATGGATCTTTTAATTATAATAAGAATTCTCTAAAAGGTTATTCAATACATAAACCGTGTGTTCCTTTTATACTCAAGGAACCCTAAACCGTTTCTCAAGAAACGTATACTCTAAAACTTCTAAAAGATATGCATTATCACTTCCTAAATAAACTCATGCATATCCAAACTACATTACATAAAACACGGAAATACTATATCCGCAGAAACTAATAATGCTGAACTATGTCTTCAGCAGATACACTGCTTCAGCAGAAACCAACTCTTCAGCAGGAACCTTTCAACAGAAACAGCAGCAGAATTCTTACTTCACAGAATTCCCAACAATCCTCCCCTAATCTTGAATTTGACCTAGTTAAGTTCAAGATTCTTGATAGATCTTTAAAGTAATATACCAAGAGGATTGTAATAAAATAGCACCAGCAAAGAAGTATCATCAGCATAATCTCTATGATCAGCATATACTTGAAAGCTCCATTCTTTGCAGCAACAAATGACTAGATGTACATCAAAACAAATTAGTTTCATACTATTCTCATCACTTCCAGGTGTGTTAACTCCTGTGAGAGGTGAATCATTGAAAATAATGGATTTGATGTCTCTTTACCAATAGCCATCACTACTGGAGTAGCCAAGTGTTCAAAGGTACACTGATAACCACATGATTTTTAGCAAATCATCAGCTATAAACGGATTTGAGATGTCTTTACCTGTAGCCGTTTGCTCAGGACTAGCCAATTATCTTGATGAAAATCATCTTGGTTAACTGATTACCAAATATGGTTTTCCACTGCCTTTACCACAAGCCATATACATGTGGGCTAGCCAATTATTCAGAATCCATAAAGGAAAAATCCATGGTCAATTGACAACCATTTCAACTACTCAGCAACAAAGCATGGGTGAGTTGAAAACCCTATGGTTTTGAGCAAACCATTACAGCTATCAACAGATTTGACATGTCTTTACCAAAGTTGTACCCTTTGGACTAGCCAACTTTATGATGGAAGAGTCAACATCAGGTAAGTTGATAACCAAACCTGCAGACAAATACTATACATCAATATGTTTTTTTTTTGTTTTGTTTTTTTTTTTTTTTTTTTTTTTTTTTTTTTTTTGATACAATAATAAAATAAATATACAACATAAGATATCTACTCAGATACTGCTCTGGAAGTCTTAATCCTTTGTTTGAAAACCTTCACCAAAGATTCAGCAAACAATCTTGTATTACCAGCTGGATCAGGAGGAATTTCCAACTTCTGTTGCAACATTTTCTCCATCAATGATACCTTTAGAGGATATTTGTTGGTAATATCCATGATAATCCTCAGACCATTGGTAGTTTCCAGCACATGCACAGAAGACATAGGATAGAACTTCCAACTCTGAACTTTCCATTGCTGATTGTTCTTCCAGATATCATAACTTACACCAGTAGGAGTAGAAGAATCAAACAACACTTGAAGATCACCCAACAAATACAATCCAGAACCTTCAGGAGTATGAGTGGCATAATACGTAGTAACCAACTCATATAGAGTGACCAAATCTTGATAATTTACAAGATGAAGAATCTGCTGAAGAAAAGCAAAGGAGATAGATGTCTTATCCAATCTATAAATAGTATTGATTTGACCATCTTTACTTAACTCCCAACTCACCAGAACAACTCTAGTTCCTTCTGGCCAGTCATCAGATGATCCTTCCCTTATAAATGAAGCATCAGAATCATTCACATTAATTAGACTTTGTTTTGAATGTGATGATCCTACTTTAGCCATTCTCTTTCCTCTTCTTCCTGGAACATAAATAGCATCATGAACTGCTACTTCAGCAGAATCACCTTCTGCATCTTCAGTATCCACTGATGGAGTATCCAATTGGTCATCAGCAGAATCTACAGAAGATTCAAGTGCAGCAGAGGCATATTGTTCATCCATAGCCTTCCTGATTTGTTTGTTTCTAGCAGCTTGAATTTCAACTTCTCTTGTCTTCAGTTCATGAAATCTAGCAAGCTCAGCCCTTTGTTCAGCTTCTTGATCTTCAGTCAACTTCCTAGCAGTTTCTTCACCTAATCTTTCCAGCTCCAATTGTCTCCTAGTTCTCTTCCTAGTTGGAGCATCTGATGTTGTCACTTTAGCTTTACCTTTATTCATAGAAACATCAACACCAGCAGAAGTAGCAGGTAAAGATACTTGTGCAGCAGCAATATGAATATTCTCAGATGAATGATCAACAACATTTAGAAGTGGAATATTCTTTGAAGCATCCATTCCAGCTTTAGCATTCATAGTTTTGATCCTATTATAAATCTCAACTAGTTTGTCAAATGGAAGTCCCCATACTTGTTTCTTAGACCAAGCAGAATTAAATAATGAGCTGCTCTGATTTTTCACATATGTTCTCATATACTCTGTTTGCTGTGCTTGAGTCATGGGTTTTTCCCTTTTTGCTTTAGCTTTTAGTTCATCAGCTGCCTTCTTCCTCATCTTTAACATTTTCACAATCTCAGATTCATAATCTTGTTCCCCTACTCTCTTTCCAATAAGATCAGTAGTTACATTAGGATTAGCAAGTATCTGTTTTCCAATCATCTGCCAATCTGACTCATCAAACTCTAGAACTGCTGCATCCAATTCCCTTTGTCTTGCAATGGGTAAGGTAGAAACATATCTTTGAGTCTCAGAATCTAATTCTGCATCAAACCTAGCTTGTACTTCCTCAGCTAGATTTGCACTCTTCATATAATTTTCCCATTCTTGTAATAATTTACCTTGACTAGCTCTATCTTCAGCAGTTACAAGCTCATCCAAATCATCATGAGGAACATTAGCTGCATCAACATCATCAGTAGACACATGCACATCTGCCATAGGTTCATCATGTACATCTTGAACCTCTTTATCAGTAGAAACTTGTATATTCTCAGATGAAGGATGAACAGGAGAATTCAAGTATTCTTTCCCAGCTACAAAATATGTTTCTCCTGATGTATTCCCTTTGTCAGCAGATTGATCAGCAGTAATCCTTCTTAATGATTGTTTCTCCTAAAGTATATCCACAGCTTCAGTCATCAGCACATCATTATCACTACCAGATACTTTTGAAGCTTCAGCAGTTTGTCTTGCCAAATACTGTCTTGTACTTCTTCTTTGAACTAGTATTATTGGTTTAGATTGAGGTGCTGTAGCAGCTTTAGGAGGAACAACATGAGACTGTCTAGCAACTTCAGCTAGAATCTCAAGAGAATCCAAATTTGCCTCCTTTGCTACTTCAGTAGAGTCCAATCCATCTTTGCTTTGCTTCTGCTGACTTAACTGTGTCTCCAAATCTTGGACTTTGCTTTTCAGACTTTGAATTTCATTACCAAGAGTAGTCTTGGTCTCAGCAAGTTCTTTCTGGAGATCTTCAGTCATTTTCATGTATCTGTTAAGAGAATCATATACAAAAGTGAGAGTAAGAGGGTCCTTAGCTCTACCAGCAGATTGCTCAGTGGTATGTGGAGCTTCATTGAACCCAGCAGGAGAAACAGACTCATGTACAACATTAGGAGAACCTACATTAATTTGCTCTCCCAAAGGACTAGGTGAAAGTAGTCTAGTATGATCAGGTTCAAGAGTCTGTAAGTCATCTTCAAACTCATGAATTTGCTCAGTTGGAGCATCCTGAACTGGTGAGATGGTAGGGCTAGGTGACATTTGTACAGGGGTAGGTGGTGGTAAGTCAGTAGAATCAGGTACAGGTTCAGCAGTTGTAGCTGGCGCTTCCTCCATTACCACTGAAGGATTACCATCAGCAGCAACACCAGAAGATGATGGATTACCATCATCAGCAGCATTAGAAGCAGGCACATTACCTGCATCATCCCCCTCAACTACATTAGCATTGCCTTGTGGCAACATTGCTTCCAACATAGGGTAATGTTCCCCAGCATAATTAGTTTTCATTGAGGCAAACAACTTAGAACCTAGACTTTTAATGGGTATATGGGTCATATCTTCAGTGGTTATGTCTAAGATTATCTGTAAGAATCTAGGGTACATTAAAAACTTATGCTTTTCCTTATCTATATTTTCTAGCATATTTTCAAAAATAAACTTAGAAAAATTATAAGTTTCACCCTTAGAAAGACAAACAATACCACAACCCAATTGCAGAGAGAACTGATTCCATCCACCACACTTGTTGCTCATACATTGAAGCAGCAGATGCACCAAATACCTCCACTTAGGACAAAATTGATTCTTGTGCCACTTGGATGTATCAGTACTTTGATATCCAGCTTCTCTTAGCCCAGCAAGAATCTCTGCAATGTTGGAATGATACACACCATTTTCATCATCCAACTGAAGCTTTGCCCTTATCAACCCTTCTGTCACCACATATTCTACACCATCTATTACAGCTACAATCTCAGTAGCAGATCTCTTAGTAGCAGATGCCCAAAATTGTTTCACCAAGGATTCACACACCAAATTGGGACAACAAGTCAAAGCATAATGAATCTTCGACCTTTGTAGAAATTCCACCATCAAATCAAATTCTTCATGTCCCTTCTTTGTTGTTAGAATAGCGTATTTGTTATGATCGTCCTTAAATTCAAGTTGAGCCATTTAACTGAATGTGTGTGAGAATGTTATGAATTACTCCAAAGAATAATGGGTTTATTTGAAGTGATAAGCGAATAATTTTGATTCGAAAAGATATGCAGAGTGAGTTAAATTTGGAAGTTCCCCAATCGTGGTCAAAATTATCGGAACAACTTATTGACCAAGTCTGACAAAACTTCTAATTTAAAAATTAACCCTTCAGCAGCAATGAAAGTCAAACCTGCTGAAGCATAGTCAACT
This sequence comes from Artemisia argyi, assembly GCA_030686995.1. Taxonomy (NCBI): domain Eukaryota; kingdom Viridiplantae; phylum Streptophyta; class Magnoliopsida; order Asterales; family Asteraceae; genus Artemisia; species Artemisia argyi. The sequence continues at coordinate 32,926 of JARVZY010011828.1, forward strand.
ATCAGCAGAATCAACCAAAGGTAAAAATATCTTCGGTCAATATCTTGATTTTACTGTGCCACCCAACTCGCATTAAATATCGTAACTCCTAAAATTAGCTTATTTAATCACCTCAAATCACACATCTCATTTATCAAATTTCCCAAATTATCTTACAAACCCTAACTTCTATTAACCCCAATTCACCATTCAAAACATGTCTTCACACCCAGAAACCTCAGATTCAAATTCATCTTCTCCATCATCAGAAGAAGATATACCACCATATCCATGGGGGTTTGAAGGTTCTGACTTTGAAATAGCATTGAAGAACCGATGGGATGCACAAGAAAGACAACGGAATGCTCATTTGAAGGGTGAACCAAGCAATGCACCCAATCCTGCTGAGAGAGAGCTTGTCTCTCCCTTCATCTATACCTCTGATGAAGACTCTTCAGAGGAAGAACATGAAGATCCATCCTTTCTCCCTCCTTCCACACCAGAGAGACCCCAACCAAGATCAAGTACTAGGGATCCATCTCCTCCAACATCACAAAATTTGGTGTTGGATCTTCCTGCTCCAGGACCTGGTCTTCCACATCAAGAACATATTGGATAGAGCAAGAGTTCTGAGATCATACGTAAGGGAAAGGAGAAGCAGAAGTAGGTGATTGAGGAATGTAACCATGAGGCAAAGTTCTTGAGTATTCTCTTGACTTTAATTCATGAGCATCTTCCCAGTCTTCCTTCTCTTCTTTTTCCATTTTCATCTTCAGCTTCTTCATTGTACTTGTCATAGCCTCAAGTATTTTTGTAATAAGTGATAGAAGCTAGTAGTGCTGAATTAGTCAATAGTTTAGGAATGGTCATTGTATCTCAGTTGCAACATTGAATGTAAGCTGTAACATGTTTCTATGAATGAATGAAAAGATCTTAGTTGAATTTCTCCATTGTGTAAGACCTTCAGCATGTTTCAATTGATCAGTAGAAACCATGTTCAGCATATCGACCACATTCCTTTGACTTTAGCTCTTGGTGACATTAATCATGGAACTTTCATTCTTAAAACATCTGCAAAACAATCATCAAACAAGCAAATACACCAAACAACTTGCACAACTGTTAGAGGGTTAGTGTTACTAACTTGTTAAAAACTCAGAAATTATGCAACATATACAAATATTACAAAGTTTACAGTCATCATCCTCCCCTGAGGCATATGCCTCCCCTGAGGCTTATGCCTCCCCTTAAACTTTGTAGTTAAGGGTTTAACATTCCAATATGGACCACCAAATATTGAAACCTTGGTCCATCAAATGCCTTGGTTAATAAATCTGCCACATTTTCATCTGTGTGAATTTTGACCACTTTAACCAAATGTTTCTCATAAGCATCCCTTATAAAGTGATGTCTGATTTCAATATGTTTGGTTCTATTATGAAAAACTGGATTTTTAACAATGCAAATGGTACTTTGATTGTCAATGAAAATGGTAGTATTCATGAAGTTATACCCATAATCCAGTAATTGATTCTGAATCCATAGAACCTGTCCACAACAATTGGCAGCAGCAACATACTCTGCCTCAGTAGTAGAGGTAGCAACTATGGTCTGTTTCTTGCATTGCCAAGAAATCAGTCTTCTTCCAAGAAATTGACAACCTCCAGTTGTGGATCTTCTATTCAAATTGGCACCAGCATAGTCACTATCACTATAAGCTGCTAGCTGAAATGGAGACTCTTTGGGATACCAAAGACCTAAGTGTGGTTGGCCTTTAAGATACTTAAAAATCTTCTTGACAGCATTCATATGAGAGGTAAGTGGAGTGACTTGGTGTCTAGAACATGCACTCACAGCAAATGTAATATCAGGTCTTGAGGCAGTCAAGTACATCAAAGAACCAATCATAGACCTGTATAAATGAACATTCACAGGAAGATCAGGAGTAAGATTGTTCTTTGGTTTGGGAGCCTCATATGGAGTTGTGGCAGTCCTGACATTTTCCATAGCAAACTTGGACAACATATCTTTTACATATTTCTCCTGATGTATAAATATACCATCAGGTTTCTGCTGAACTTGCAAACCCAGAAAGAAAGTGAGTTCTCCCATGGCACTCATCTGAAATTCTCCCTTCATCAAATCCTCAAACTCTCTACACCAGGCTTCTTTGGTAGAACCAAAGATAATATCATCCACATATACCTGCACAAGAATAATATCCCTAGAATCTTTCTTGAGAAATAAAGTCTTGTCAATGGCACCTCTTCTGTAGCCATTCTTCAGCAGAAATGTGGAGAGTCTAGCATACCAAGCTCTGGGAGCTTGATGTAGTCCATAGAGAGCTTTGACAACTTTGTACACATACTCAGGGTGATCAGGGTCTTCAAATCCCTTGGGTTGAGTCACATAAACCTCCTCTTTAATCTCTCCATACAAGAAAGCACCTTTGACATCCATCTGATAAACCATAAAGCCCATATAAGAGGCATAGGCCAAAAATATCCTTATAGCTTCAACTCTGGCCACTGGTGCAAAGACCTCATCATAGTCAATGCCTTCCTCTTGTCTAAAACCTTGAGCCACTAGTCTTGCTTTGTTCTTCACCACAATACCCCTGGCATCTCTTTTATTCTTCAGAATCCATTTTGTCCCAATGGCATATTTCCCATCAGGAAGAGGAACTAGAATCCAAACCTGCTGATTCTTAAATTGCAGCATCTCCTCTTGCATTGCCTCAAGCCAGCTTGAATCAGCCAGTGCTTGAGGAACACTAGTTGGTTCAATCTGAGAAAGAAAGCATGCAAACAAACAATGTTTGAAATCTGTGTGATTGTTCCTCTTTTGATTGTAGACATAAGAGATAAAAGCAACTTCTCCATATTTTGTATTCTTGACAGTGCTTCTAGTTCGAACAGGGTCTTTAGGATCACCAATAATCTTGGATAGGGGATGAGCATTGTGAATCCTTTTGGTAGCAGTGGGTGGAACATCAATGTTGGCATCAATGTTGGTGAGTGTAGGCTCAAACTCAGTGTCATAAGAAGCTGAGTTAAACAAGCCAGGCTTTGGTTGATAATTGCCAAGGTCAGAAGGACTAGGAAATCTGGTAAAGGGCTTATCAAAATCTGCAGAGACTTCAGTAGAAATGGGAGAGTGTACATCAGCAGAATCAGCATCTTTGACATTATCAGTGGGAAGAGGTGTGCCTTCAGCAGTATCTTTATTTCCACTGACTGCTTGTGCTGACTGATGTAGGATAGCCTCAGTCTCTTGTGTAATCGTATCATTGAGTTTCTGAGCTTCCTTAGTAGCAGCATGTTCCTGCTTCTGCAATCTTGCAAGATCTTCTGCATAATGTGACTCATCCTCTGGTTCAGCAGCAGAGTGATTACCTACAAAATGGTTAGGTGGAAAAGATGGTACAACAAAAGTATTCTCTTCTGGCTCAGACTCACATTCTGAGTCATCATCCATGGAACCTGCAGGATTAGAACTTGAATCTTTGGTACCTGCATCAGGATTAGAAGCATGCCTAGAATAACCCAAATGGTCAGTCAAATAGTCTAGGTCAAAATACCAAGAATGGCCTTGTCCCTGAATATTAGGCTGATCTTCAAGAAATCTCAGATTAAGGGTCTCTTCAATCTTTTTAGCATTCAGATTATAAACCCTATAGGCCTTGCTATGAGCTGAATACCCAACTATATATCCCTCATCAGCTTTCCCATCAAATTTACCCAGTATATTAGCAGTATTCAGAATAGTCACCTTGCATCCAAAAGGCTTAAGGTAATGGATGTGTGGAACTTTCCCAGTGAGAAGTTCATAAGGTGTCTTGATATGAAGTCTAGTGATGGATACCCTGTTCAAGACATGACATGCAGTACTGACTGCTTCAGTCCAAAACATGGTGGGTAGTTTGGAGTCTGCAAGCATTGATCGTGCGGCCTCAATGAGGGTTCTATTTTTCCTTTCAGCAACCCCATTTTGTTGTGGAGTTCTTGGAGTACTATAGTCCCTTCTAATCCCTTTAGACTTACAGAATTCTATGAAGACAACATTTTTGAATTCTGTACCATTGTCACACCTAATTCCTTTCACCTTTTTATTCAGCTGATTCTCAACTAAGATAATGAATTCTTTCAGAATTGGAGTTGTTTCATCCTTAGTTTTGAGAAAGAACACCCAGCAAAACCTGCTATAATCATCTGTAATAACCAGGCAGAAGTACTTGTGATCAATACTTCTAATGGGGGTTGGACCAAAGAGATCCATGTGCAGCAACTGAAGAGGTTCTGAAATGGAGCTCACTGCTTGGACTGTTTTGTAAGAGGCTCTGTGTTGTTTTCCCTTGTTGCAAGCAATACAATTGTGTTCATTGGTGAAGAGTTTAGAAGGAAGGCCCTTAACAAGACCAAGTTTTGATAACTTGTTGATGGTCTTGTAATTCACATGTGCCATTCTTCTATGCCATTTATTAGATTCATCCAGGGAAGCTTTGGCAACCAAACATGTTAGATCACCTTCAGGCTGAACATCATTCAGATTGAATGTGTATAGGTTGAAGGTTCTAGGAACTCTCAGCAATACAGTTGTGTCTTCTGGGAGTTTGAAGTCCTTGGGAAGTACAAGACACTCATCTTCAGAGAAGAAAACCTTATGCTTAGTATCACAAATTTGTGATACTGAGATAAGATTAAAATTCCCCAGTTCCTTTACATAGTAAACATTCTCAAAGTCTAACAATGGTGTCTTTATGGTTCCTTTCCCTGTTATTTTGCCATCTCCACCACCAAAGGTTACAGTGCCTCCTCCTTCAATGGGCTCAAAGTCATGCATCTTATCCTTGTTCCCTAACATACTTCTAGAAAAACCACTATCAACAATACCAACTTCAGTACTTTTCAAAGGATGTTCCTACAACAACAACAAAATATACAAAGTTAATACACATTGGAGACTCAAGTCATTGCTGACTTGAGCCTGCCTTGTGGATCATTAGTAACTGGCCATGTAGATGTTTTAGATCCACCATTGTTCTTGGGCCTGTAATGCATATTAGGTCCCTTCTTAGTCCAAGAACAACCTGCTGAGGGCTTTACAGCAGTATTCCATTTCCCACCACCATTACACATTGAGTCAAAGTGATTAGGCCAATAACTATTATAAAAGAAAGAACTAGTGGGTCGAACATATGGTCTAGTACTGGTTCTTCTCCATGAAAGATGAGATTCAGCAGAATTAGGTTTCTGCTGATGTGGAACAAAAGATGGTATTTCACTAACATTCTTCCACATTTGCCTAGTTTTCCTTTGACTAACACATGCACCCATTCTTTGCTCATGATATGTACAATCCTTAATCAAGTGATATTTACTTCCACACACAAAACACTTCTTCCTTTTAGAAGATTTAGGTAAACCAAAAGAATTTCCATAACATGAAAAAGTATTCAAATCACCATGACAAACAGAATTGTTCTTAACAAAGCCAAAATTATTATGCAAAGAATTGAAAAATAAGTCTTCAGTAGAAACTGTCTTGTGATCAGCAGCAACTCTAGAAGGCTTGTGGGGAGTCTTGGGTGATGTCTTTGATGTGGTCTTGGGAGTGGTCTTGGGCATGGTCTTGGGCAGGTCCGACTTCTCACTTGAATCACAGCTAGCAAATGAGGTAGACCCTTCATCAGAAGACTTGTCACTGTTACAACAAGAGACAAAGTCATTAGATTTCACAATAGGGTCTTGCAAGTCAGTTGACTTTTTTCCATATAAATGATGTGATCCATCAAAGTCAACAGGTTTGGACAAGTCTATAGGCATGTGTTCTCCTCGAATAGGTCCAGGTACAGCATTCAATCCCCCTTCCTTAACATATTTTACAGGTTTTTGAAATTCTAGGAGAGGTTCAGGGTAAAAAACACTAGATATATCAGGGTAAGTTAATTCCTCTGGATCTATATATTTATCATACCCTAATGCTCTTCTAGACCTAACAGATTGAGAACTATCAAGTAATTTTTCTAAATTTGAAGCCCCTTTCTGCCATTTCATACGACCAGCTATCTCTTTATCTAATTTAGCTTGTAACTCTTGTTTTTCTTTTTCTAAATCAGACTTCTCCTTTTCAGTACGTTTTAATTCTATCTTAGCAACATCTAAGTCACTTTCTAGAACTCTTATTTTTTCATCATATTTAACTTGATTCTTTTGAAACCAGACTTTTTGTTTCTCTAATGTTTTTAAAGCCATTTTATAAGACTCTACCTCTATATAACACTCATTGTACTTTGGTTTCAATTCATCAAACTCTTGTTTAAGCTCATTGTACCTTACACTACATCCAAATACACAGTTGTTTACCTGAGAGATTCCCATCAAGGAGACTTGCTCCTTCATGTCTTCTGAAGGTGTGAATGCCAGCAGATTCAATTGTGAAGAAGTAGCAGCTTCCTCTCCAGCAGGTTCATGATCAGCCCAATCAATTTGGTGATCCAGAGTCACCATAGCCTTTGAAGGTACAGTCTTGTTATTCCCTGCTTCCAATGGATAAGAACCATATCTAACTTCATCTCCAGCCTTTCTATCTTTGCATTCCCTTGAAAAATGTCCCACTTGACCACAAGTGTAGCATTTAACCTTCCTTCTATCAAACCTTGCTGCTTCTTTGCCATTAAAACCAAACTTTCTTCCAGACTTGGCTTCAAACCTTCTGATGTTCATTGAGATCATTGCAAGCTCCCATTTCAAATGCATCTCCTCCATTTCCAATGGATCTACCTGTTCAAAGTCCTCATAAGCAATAAACTGCTGAGGTTCATATTCAGCCACAAATGAATGAATAAGATCCTCCAACACACTACTTGATTTTGATTTAGGAGCAGTTTGATTATAAGTTTGAGACGATGCTCCTGATGAATATGAACTCGAGGCTTGATGCACAGGTTTAGTAGAGGCACCAACAAATGCAGAATGAGTGGATGGACGAATGGGACTTCTAACATCAGGCTCAAGTGATTTAAGTCTATTGTAGAGGTCATCAAAAGACATCATGTCCAACCCACCTTTGGTCTTGAGAGCAATACAAACTTGTAACCAAGATGGTGGTAGAGATCTCAGAAATTTTGAATTGCAGTCTTCATTGTCGGGTCTAGCCTTCAACTGATTGAGTTGACTCAATATTCGATGAAACCTGTCATAACCCTTATGAATACACTCTTCTTCAGATATCTGAAATTCTTGGAACTTTTGCTTCAGCAGAGACTTCTGCAACCTTCTTGATTCCTCATTCCCACCAAATCTTGCTTTAATAGCCATCCAAATATCCTTGGCATCCTCCATAAAATGGAAGTCACCCATATGGTCATCTGGTATAGCTTGGAGCAAAATAGTTCTGACTTTACTCTCCCTCTGCACAGCCAGAATCTCTTCAGCAGTTTTGGGTCCTACAATAGTAACAACTCCATCAGCATCTGTAACATGCTTCTTCAGACTATTCCCTTTCTTAACAACCTCCCACAGATTCCAATCAATGTTTGTGATCCAGTTCTGCATCTTCATGGACCACAGATGATAATCTTCTACATTCTTCAAATATGGAAACTTAGCATTACTGTTGGATAGATTGAGTTGTTGAAGAGACGTGGTGTTAATGTTCTGGGTTGTATCTACATCATCATCTGATCCAGGCATATTTGTTGATTTGTTTGGATTGTAAAGGTGTAAGATTCGTGATTCTTAGTATGGCAGAGACTCTCTCGAGGCTCTGATACCACTTGTTGAGCTATAGACCTTGATAGATCTTCTTGAGCACTCTAGAATCATTAGTAATGTCACTGTAATCAATAACACACTAATAGACAATCTCTGCAACTTGTATTTATAAAGCGGAAACAAAACACAAGCTTGATACTAAGAACTCTTGATCCTCTATGGATCTTTTAATTATAATAAGAATTCTCTAAAAGGTTATTCAATACATAAACCGTGTGTTCCTTTTATACTCAAGGAACCCTAAACCGTTTCTCAAGAAACGTATACTTTAAAACTTCTAAAAGATATGCATTATCACTTCCTAAATAAACTCATGCATATCCAAACTACATTACATAAAACACGGAAATACTATATCCGCAGAAACTAATAATGTTGAACTATGTCTTCAGCAGATACACTGCTTCAGCAGAAACCAACTCTTCAGCAGGAACCTTTCAGCAGAAACAGCATCAGAATTCTTACTTCACAGAATTCCAAACAGGTACTGTTCCCAACAAGAAAAATTAAGACTTTGTCGTTTTCTTCACTTTAATGCTCCAAAAACGTCCAAAATACTTCCTTTTCCAGAATTCACTCCCAAAGTACCTAAAATCACAAAAGGAACGATTTTTAACAATATTTGATCAAATAAATT
>JARVZY010011829.1:0-26088 GCA_030686995.1 Artemisia argyi
TTCAACCTTGCCTACTACATGGCCAAGAGAATGGCCGACATTCTCGTGCATGGCACAACGGCTATGCCATATGGAATGCTCTTGACCCATCTCTTTAGATTCATCTCTCCCATTCCACCAACACCTAACGGTCTCCGCCTTGACTACTCTCTCATTCCACACACCTTTGTCCCACTAAGTGATAAGAGAATGTACAAAGCCCAAGGAAAATGTCCTCATCCTCCTACCTCCTCATCATCTTCCTCAATGAGTGAAGATGACTCTTTGCCCAACTCTAGGCTCCCACCTCTAGAATACCTATCCCAACTTCCGGATATTCCAAATGAGTCGACGGAGTTCAAGCAAACAAAGGGGATGTTTAAGAATCTTGGAAGATTCCTTGGAAAGCTCAAGAACAAGATTGACCGTCAATGAGTGCGGGTGTGTAGGAGTGTTTGACACTAGGTGCTATTTGAACAATTTGGTCTTTTAAACAATGTTGGTCATGTATTTGTGGGTTGGTACAATTTGTGGTACTATTTGGAACATGTATTAACTTACTATGATGCAGGTAGACAACCTTTAGCACGTTGTGAAATTTTCATATTTATGAATTTTTCACTAAGTATAGTGAAATTCGCTAGCCCCTAGTCAAAGTCCTATGGTATGCGTGTTTGCATGTCCATTTTTTGCAATGCCTAACCAGATATGCATTATATTTTTGATTTTAGGAGTTTTCGAAAAATTTGAAAATTATCTAGCGGGTCAAAATCGCGGACTGTATAGTTTTTCAGGTCTGGCGGATCTGGCGGCACCCTAGATTGGGTTCCGCCAGTGTAATTTCTGGGCAACGCAGAAATGGCCCAACGGATCGGACGGAACCCTCACACGGGTTCCGCCTCTATAATCCAAGGGTTCCGCCAGATTTCCTGCAGATTTTTTTTCAATATTTCAACATCCACTCAACAACATACCATCCTTTTAGTTAGAAACCTATTTCCTGTAATTTTCTAAACACAATAGGATAGTTCTCATTCCTTATAACTCAAAGAAAACCATTTCCCGCCAAATTTCAAAAGTAGCCATAACAACCTCAAGGAACCCTCACACATAAAGGAAGGAACCCTTCCAAAGGTTCCTTGAATTCCCTGAGACATATATCTTCAACAAATTTGCCCAAACCACTAAGCATTTAGTGCAAATCTTGTCTTCTCACTTCACCATTTTCATTGGATTGACTTCCATGATTTGACAACACACAATTAGTCTTCCAAATCATTAGGAACCTCCATTTTTGTATGGCCAAACATCAAATCTAAACACTCCTTCCCACACTCCTTCATCACTATAAATTAAACCATCCTAAACACTATCAAATCACACCTTCTCCATCACAATCTCTGATCTTTAAACCATTTTAACAATGACTAAGTCAACTATCACCTCTCAACTATCAAGACCCGTCCGGAAAACCGCCCGGATAAGTGTCAAACCACTTTGTTCTAACCAATCCAATAACCTAAGCTCCTCATCCTCGGATGAATTCACCTCACCAATCAAAAATGAACATTTTCTAAACCTTGCATCTCCATCTCCATCACCCAATGGACCCAACTCCACCAAGTGCTCCAATCCAACCATCCAAAACTCCATCACCATCACCATTACCAAAACTTGAACCTATGGAGTTATTTAGGTCTCCTCCAACCTCACCACATCCTTTTGTCCAAGATCTCAATGATCTTCCACCGAGACCAACTCAACCACCACCTTTTGCAAATGAAACACCAAGGTCATTTCTTGACCAAAATGAGAATTTTAACCACAACCAACCACCACAACAAGAGTACCACCAACCCAAACCATTGTTGTTTCACCCTATCTACCATGACATCCATGGTCCTCTTTATGGAGAACCAAATTTTGAAAACCATGATCACCTAACTCCACCACATTCTCAAGCCCAAACCTTTGAATCTTTCTTTCCTTCCTATGAGGAAATTCAAAGCATGGTCGAGAATCACCTCCATCAAGCAATGGAATTTCAAACCACCTTGCTTGACTCTATCCCAAACCCATCCTCCACCCAAGAACCAAAAACTAACTCATCCTCAAACCAAGAAACCAACACCAACCCATTTCCACCCAATCATCCCCATGTTTGCTCACATTGTGAGCAAATGTTGAAAATGGGTGAAAGCATCAAATTGTTGCTTCACCAATTCTAAGATGAAACCCGTTTTGCATTCCAACACGTCATAGAATGTTTGGATTCTCTTTCCCACCTAAACAAATCCTATACAACATTTGGAGGCCTTTTTGCCCCATTTAGGAAAATAGGATTTGATTTTCTTTTATCTTCTTGGTTCTTTTTAGTTTTGTTTTTAGAATAGGAGGATCTTTCCCATTTCTTGTCTTTGACTTTTAAAAGTCAAATTTTACTTGAAATGACATCTTTTTCTACTTACTTACTTGCATTGTTGGTTGATCATGTTTGAGTTATTATTGTGGTTGCATTATGTGTGGTAACAACAAGCTTGATTATATATATCACCAACTAACCATTCTTTTGTAGGATCAAAATCCATGTTTCCCATCTTGGCACTCCTTTTAGGGGGAGTAACAACCAAGGGGGAGCACTTGCACTATTCCGCTTTGCTACTCTACTTTTTGTTTCGACAAAAAGGGGGAGAAATATATAAACCTTTAAACTTAATATGATTTTCATCACTTAAGTAAAACAAGTTTGTTAATACAAATATCGCCTAAAAACGTTATTTATATTTTACGATCTTTGCTAAGTTTTGTTAATGACAAAGTATGAAGTTTAGCTCTAAGTAAATCATCACTTTAAGTGTTTAAGTCTTGTTTAACTAAGGTTAACATTTCCTTTTAAACAAAACATTGTGTTTATTTCTTAAACTAAAATGAGTCTTGTCACATCATATTTATTTCTTTATATAGTAAGGTCATATCACATTTAGGGCAAGTTTTGTCATGATGCATTTATGGAAAGAAATGTGTTTGACTAACTTTGTTGTTGCTTGCAAGCTTTGTATTTGACTTGTTATTATGAGATGTGAGATTGTTTGGTTGCTAGGAGTTATGAGACAAGACCTTGTTTGGTTTGCAAGATTTATTGCAAAACCAACTGCAGCCCTGGCGGTACCCTGGGGGTACACGGGCGGAACCCGTTTGAGGGGTCCGCCTGATCCGCCAGACCTGCAGAATTGTTTGCTATAAATACCAAACCATTTGTTAGTTTTTAAAAAAACCCTTTTAGGAAAAATATTCACATACTCTCTCAACTAACTCAGTAACCTTTTGATTTGTGATTCTCTTATGTAGCAAGGGACTTCACAAGATCATTCAAGAAGTTACAAGCTTCAACTCTAAAGTTGCAAGTCTTGGTAGCTTGGTCATGTATAAGCTTTGGTAGTTTATACTTCATGTGTGTCATGTATATAGAAGTAAGTGGTTAGTATTTTAGGCCTCAAAATACGTAGTGTGTCGGGAGTTGTTGTACCCTTGTAAAAGAACTAACGGGAGTGGTTGTACCCTTGGTAAAGAACTCGACATCTAGCTTAGTGTCGGTAAAAGTGTAAGCGACGAACGGGAGTGGTTGTACCCTTGTAAAAGAACTCGACATCTAGCTTAGTGTCGGTAAAAGTGTAAGCGACGTTGTAAAGGTTTTCTCCGCCGGTGAAAGGAGCTTGTTGATTAGTGCTTATAACTCTCGAGTTGGAAACTCGGGGCGTGGATGTAGGGCAAGGAAAAAGAGTCCTTGTAGCCGAACCACGATAAACAATCGTGTTGTGGTTTGATCGTTTCTTTCTTTATCTTTGCTTATTACATGTTGTTATTTAGTTAGAATTGCTAAGTTACATATAAAGCTTTTCAAAGAACTAAACTAGTTAAGATGTGTTTGTATCTTCAAACAAAAGTAAAAGCTTTCCTAATAACTAAACAAGCAAAGTTAAGATTATCACAAGCAAAGCTTTTCAATGTATGAAACTAGTAAAGTTAGAATTGACATCTACATAAAAAGCTTTTCAAAGAATCAAACATATAACATTGTGTTTATATCTTTAAGCAAACGTAAAAGATATTCAAGTTAAAAAGAATCTAAAAAGCGGTAAACTATTCAACCCCCTTCTAGTGTTCCACAATTGGCATCAGGAGCTACGTTACTCAAGATCTTTAAAATAGAATGTATTTTAAAACTTGGATCGATCCATGGATTTTGAAAATCTTAAAGAAGGGCAACCAATAAAATTCAACCGCTATTTGAAAAAGAAAACTTCCGTGAATGAAAAAGTAATTTTGAAAACTATGTGAAATCAATTGATCAAGATCTTTGACATAGTATTTCTTTGGGTGATTTCAAACCAAAGAAAACAAGTTTTGAAAACCAAGATAACTATCTTAAACTTGATAAAAATACTAAAGCTAAAACAATGATTTATAAAGCTTTAGTACCAAATATGAAAGAATGTATTTTTGTCAAACGGCTAATGATATTTGGAAAAATATAATCAACTTTCATCAAGGAATATGTCAAGTCAAAGATGATCAATTTGATCTTACATATGAATTAGAAGTTTTAGAAAAACTAATTGATAGACACTTAGTAGAAGTTTATACATGTGCTATTAGTTTAAATGTTTTTAGTGAAGGTACAAGTGAAGATGAGTACGTGTGTTTTGACGAACTTGCTTGCGTATCATGGAATGTAATGGATGTTGACGAAGAAAATGATCCGTGGACTTGCTTGCGATTCATGGAATAACACGGATGAAGATGAAGCCAACCATCCGGTTTGTGATTCTTAACTAGATAAAACGTCAAGCAAGGTACACTTTGAAACCAAACATTTTTGCTTTGACAAATTTATCCTAGAGTTTTTTAAATTAGAAAATGAGTCTAAACGTTTATGCAACATGGACCTAAAAATTATCTTCAAGAACGAGTCTTCAAATCTTTTGAGAATATCTTTGAAAAGGAAATCTTGTTAGAAGATAAAATGTCTAAAATTGAGAGTAATGTTGAAATTGATCTAGAATGTAAATTGTGTCTAGATTACAAACATAAGATTAAAATGCAAAATGAGAAAGGAAAAATATTAGTTAAATTTGATGAAAGCTCAAAATCTTTTGAAAGATTGTTGAGGAGTCAAAGGTTGTTTAAAGATAAAACCGGATTAGGTTTTAACTCAAAAGCACCATTAACTAATAAAACAAAGCAAGTTAAAATTGTCAAACCTAGAAGAGAGATTTAGAGATAATTCAATCTCTAATAGAAACTCATGATAAAAGGATTAGGATTATTATTCTCTATGCTTCTATATGATTATCTAACCTTCTTGGATACATGAGTTATTGAGTTTCAAAGAGTGTCGTCTAACCAAGATTTTACGCGTAATGCTTATCCGCTTGATAGCATCTCTATGCAATTTAAAAGGTATGCATTACTTCAACTTGACTTTGATTGTATCTTGTTTCTAGCATTATGTGTTCGAATATGTGTTATTTGTAATACTCTAGAGTGTCTACTTACTATTTGTAAATAACTAAGATTAGATTCTATGCAACAAGGAATTTAGTCTTTAGTACTAGAGGAGATATAAGGTGTTTTGGTTCTTTAACCATCAAGAGATAAACACGAAAAACTCTTGGTATGTCTCACTCAACTCTTGCTTACAAGTAAGCTAACTAAGAATTTCCTAAGTGTTAAAATGTCTAACACTTTTGTGGTGCTTGCAAAACAAACCTTTGTTAAACAATTTTCTCAAACACCATACTTTGAGTCTTTAATTGTGTTTTTCTTCAATCACTCATTTGTGATAATCTCACATAAAACACACAAGGTGAAATAAATCACATTAGCATATATTAGGATGTGTGAAAGAAAATGAGTTTTCAACATCTAGGATTTACACATCAAATGTGACACATAGTCTCATGATGTTGTACCTCTTGGACTTTTTCAAAATAAATAGAGTTCATAGTATCTTAAGTAAGGAAACCCAAAGAGTCGAGGAGTCGTTGAATATGACATTTAACGAGTGATCTCCTCCTTCTATGATATCATCTTTGGTAGATGATAACTTAGTCGAAAGTCCAATGATGGGAAGACAAGTATGTTGTGTAAAACATTAAGAATAAAAATATAAAATAATATCTCCTCACCATGAGACAAACATTAAATCTAGCAAAATTGACATAAGTTATAAAACTTGATTTATAGGTCATAGTTGTGTCTAAACAAATTCAACAAAAACAATTTTTGGAATTTAGAATAAAACAACTAGTGAAACGAAATTGATATTTCAAAGTAATCAAGTGAGTATAGTGTCAATATTTGAAAGACCTTTTGATAATAAAAGCAAGCCACAAAAGCAAGGGATTTTAACTTAAAGACATTCCTAGTTGCTCTCTTGTTCTCAATGGTTAAGTTATTGATGACTTATCAAGAATGAGATTAGTAAATCCGTAGGTAAAACTAAATGTAGAGAAATGTTTGGAAGACTACTTGTTCTCATAACAATTAGATTCAACATTATGTTTAGCTTTTGTCTACGTGCTCGTGTTAAAGAAGATCCTAAGAACAACTCTTTAGTTGAGCCTATTTGGATACATCATAAGGTACTACACAACTAGGATTATGGTCTCCCAAAAGAACGGGAATAGAAACCATAGTGTTTGACAAATGGAATTATGTCAGTAATAAGTTGATAAGAAAAGCACAAGTGGTACTTGCACTTTTATACTTACTTACCCAATGATTCTCCAAAACGCGTATGATTCTCAAATTAGTATCGAATGGAGAAGCACATCAACAAGCTCCGCTTGAACAAGCAAACTCGCATCAACAACGGAATTCATCTTATCAACATTGTTATACCTTCAACAAAGGAAGCATCGACTTCAGCGACAATTAAATCCATTATGTTCTTAATTGACATATTGTGATCCATCATCATCGTCTTGGTAAAAATGTTCATTGAGGAACATCTTAACTAAGAAAATATTATACGTTAACCATTCTATCAACGTTTTCACAAAACCATAGTTTTGAACATTAGGATAAAACTACAAAAATCAAAACAATTTCTTTTAAGTTTTTTTTTTTTCTTTTTTTCCTGCAGAACCCACGGCACCTTCAGACCATACGGGCGGAACCCATTTTTTGGTTCCGCCTGGTCCGCCAAACATCAGAGTGTATTATTTGTAATTTCAAAACCAAACACCCTCTTAAAATCTTAACAAAAACTAACAAACAGCATCACCCTCTCTAAAACACATATCCTCACGAATTTTAGGGCTTCTAATCCAATCTCTTCCAATCCAACTAACTTTGTAAGTATTCTAATCACAATTGCCTTTTTAATTTAATTATAACATTCTTGCTTACAATCAACTAGAATCTTAGGGCTTTTGCATAAAACTTCATGATTCATGAAAAACTTGGTGGCTAGTCAATTATGTATTTCATTAGTTAAGAAATGTATCTTTTCATTGTTACTTTGATTTACCAAACACACCAAGTGCATTATTTTTCAAATTGCAACATGATTCATCACCACATTGTTAAAACAAATGAAAAACATCATTTAAACATCACTTGCATACTATCTCTTGAATGCTAAAGGGGATACATAACTAATATGTATTTTCGGGTACATTCAATCGAAGACACATTCAATTAGGAGAGTGTTGGTTATCTTTTGTTTTTACAACAAAATTTGCATAACAAAATGATTTAGGAATCAAAATGAGTCAAGATAACCAAGTCTTCACATGGTTTCGCATATAGGAACATATTAGAACATCCACATTGTTAAAAGTCATTAACATACAATTTTATGTTTTCTAGGAATCAACATGCCTCCCGCAAACAAATCCGATCATAAAGAAACCCTTAAGTACATGCCCAAACACCATATGACCAAAGGTCTCAACCCGGTTCAAGTAGAAACCTTTAAGGCATTAGAAAAACGCTATGTTCACGAAGGTAGAACCATTGATCCATCATTTCTAGAAGGAACATCTATTCGCCAAAACTTTGCCGCAATTCACTTTGATTGTCTCCTTGATATAGATGAGCTCATTTGTCCTAGGTTCATCTTGGAATTTTATGCAACCGTAAACCTTTCCTCATGTGCCGGTGGTAGGATTTCATTAAACTTCACAACCAATCAAATATCACATGACATAGATTTAAAAGACTTAGCTATAATTCTTGGTGTACCAAATGAGGGAACTTGTCTCTACACGGATAAGTGGCCCATTTCATGTCTTGATACTATTGATCGTTTTTATCCATACGATACACCTCTTGCTAGTAAGGAAACTATTAAGGAACACCTCTTTGTTAGAACCTCTACCACTAGGGTGAATCGTTCGGGGAATACTGTAGATAAGGATCCTTTTGGTATGGAGCTCAATGAGCTTAAACCACAATTTAAGAAGTGGGAAGAAATTCTTAGGGCTAACGTCATAAGTACCATAGGAAATAGAGATCACATCAACACATGCCTATGCTACATGCTTTATAGCATTTCCACCGGTCAACCCTTCAACTTAGCCTACTACCTAGCCAAAAGAATGGCTGACATATCCTTGGTCGGAACAACCGCTCTTCCATATGGAATGCTTCTTACCCGCCTCTTTAAAGCAATCTCGCCCATTTCTCCTAACGAAAATGGAATACGCCTTGACTACGCTCTCGTTCCTCACATCTTCGTTCCTTTAAGTGATAAACGAGTTTTCAAAAATAAGGGCAAACGTACTCGATCACCTACACCATCATCATCATCATCCGGCATGAGCGAGGATGATAAACTACCAAACTCTAAGTTACCTCCCTTAGAATACCTTCAAGCTCTCCCCATCATTGAAAACGCTTCCGAAGAGTTCAAGCAAACCAAAGGAATGTTCAAGTGCTTTGGAAGGTACCTAAACAAGCTCAACAAGAAGATAGACCGGTTGTGAGAAGATTAAGGAGTGTTTGGCATAAGAATGCTTTAGAATCATCTTTGTGTTAAAACTACGTGAATTATGTGTTTTTCACTTTCATGGTTTATTATGTTTGTGGGATTATGTTTGTATGAACTTTTATGCATAACGACAATGTTTAAGGTATTTGTCATTTTTTTTTCTATGCTTATGACAATTCTTACCAAGTATAGTAAAATCTTCGACCTCAAGGTCAAAGTCCCATGATATGTATGTTTACGTATCTAATTTTTGCATTGCCTAACCAGTAATACCTTATCTTTTTGATTTTAGGACCTTTCAAAAATTTTGAAAATCGTCTCGCGGGTCAAAAACGCGGACTGCCTAATTTTTTACCTCTGGCGGTACCCAAAATTGGGGTCTGCCAGTGTATTTTCTGGGAATTCCAGAAATGGCCCAACGGACCAGGCGGTACCCTCAAATGGGTTCCGCCAGTGTCTTCTGAGGGTTCCGCCAGACACCTGCAGAAATTTTTTTCATTTTTCTAAAGTCCAAAACTTGTAATGTGTCAAAACCGTTATCCTAAGTGAGAAACATCTTCTATTAACTCCAATAACCATATTAGAACAACTTTCACTCACTAAAACAATTAGGAAGCCACTTCCCTCCAAAAATTCAAATTCAAACATAACCAACCCAAAGAACCCTTTTAAAGGATCCTTCAAAACCATTGAAACATTATCAACCAAATCATATCTCATGATCACAAAGCATTGAGTACATTTGTTGGTCTTTCACTCCACCTTATTCTATTGGAATGACATGCATTGATTTGACATATTCATGAAAATTTTGCAAATCATTTGAAACCTCAACCTTTGAATGGTAGAACATTAAATCCAAACACCCTATTCAACATCTTCTTCATCCTATAAATTTGAAAGCCTTGCAACAACTCAAATCACACCATCACCATTAAACCTTCTTCTCTCAAAACATCTAAACCACACCTTTAAAAATGACCAAATCCAACACATCATCCGAGTCATCAAAATCCCTTTCAAAAATCACTAGGATTAGTGTTAAACCTTGTTGTTTTAACAAAACCGTCAAGTCAAGCTCATCTTCTTCAAGTGATGCTTCGCTTAACATTTCTTCACCCATCCAAGATTACCTAAATCTCACTACCTCAACACAATCCCCAACACATTGTAATACCAATGTAATTACCTTTCAAGAATTACTTAATCTTGAAACTCCATCACCTCAATCACCAACTCCTACACCAATGGAACTTTTCCATACACCTCCAACATCACCACTACCCTATTTGGAAACTTTAGAAGACCTATCACCCAAATCATCTAGCCAACCATCTTTGTCACTTTTTGACACCATTGCTCAAATGGAAACCCAACAACAACCTAGTGAGCAACTAGATGATGAACCCCATCAACCATCATTAGTAGAACGGTTGGCTTACCGTTATGCTAGACCATCCATTTTTCCAAATGATCAAGGCCATACCCACTCACAATCATTTGTGTTTCACCCAATCTACAAAGACCTTCATGGCAATTCTTCCGGCGAAACGAGCTTCCGCCATTTTGTTCAAAACCAACAACCACCACCACAACAACAACCATCATCACAAGAACCTTCCCAACATCTTGAATCTCTACTTTCTTCTTATAAGAAAATAGAAGCATCCATACGGGAAAAACTTCAAAACCTTCATAATGATATTGACACTCATTTAAACCACCTTCATGCCTTCAAACGTATAGTTGACTCTCAAATCAACCATATCATGGTTTTACAAACAACACTTCAATCAACAAATGAAGGAAGCAAAAACACTACTCAACCTTCCACCTTTGCTCCTTCAAGTTCAAACCATCCACCACCAACATATCAAACCACCCTTCCATCAAACTTTCCCCGCCATGAGTGCAATCATTGCGAAAGAACCGCTCACATTAGTGAAGGGTGTCGAAGGGAAATTCGTGAGCTATCCGAAGAAATGAGGTTTATACTAAACCACATTTTGGATCTTCTACAATCCTCGTCTCACACACCTCAACCCTAAAATCTCCAAAATGAAACAAAAACCGTTTCTTTTGGAAAATGTTTCCCATCTAAACCAACCAACCAAAACCGTGTCATCCTTTCAAACTTCAAAATAAAGCCCGCTACAACTACAACCCACATTTTCATCCTTAAACAACCTTAGCCTTGTTTTTGGAAAATGTTTCTCACAAAGGAAAATGATGATTTTCTTGTAGCTTTTTATGATCTTACCTTATTTGTAGTTTTTTTTTTCTTTCTCTATTTTTTGAAGTAGGATGGTGTAATCCAAATTTCTTGTCGTTGACTTTTTAAGAGTCAAAATTTTACATGAAATGAATTTCATTACACTACAAAGCTTTCATTGTTTGTTGACCATTTAGGTATAATAAGTGAAATATACCTTGCTATGGTACCATACATATATCTTGTGTTGTTTAAACTAACCTTTCTTTTTATAGGAGAATTTTCCATGTTTTTCCTTCCTTGATACTCCATTTAGGGGAGTAATATTCAAGGGGGAGCATGAGTGTTGTACTATTACACTTTCTAACTCTTAGTTGTGTTTAAACATGAAATACTTTCATGACTTATCTTGTGCAACAACTAACCTTTTTCGTGTAGGTTCAAAATCCATGTCTCCTCTCTTGGCACTCCATTTAGGGGGAGTATCGTCCAAGGGGGTGCAAGTCTTAATTCCGCTTCGCTACTCTTCTTTTTGTTTCGACAAAAAGGGGGAGAATTTATATAAACTCAAACTTGTGCTTATCAACCTCAAATTTGCAAAAACAATTTTTTGGTGCTTATCATCTCATCTTTGCAAAAACAAGTTTTTATACTAACTTTATAAGACTAAACACTAAAACTAGTGACTTACTTATAAATAAAGTTTATGTTTTGTCATCAACAAAAAGGGGGAGATTGTTAATACAAATATCGCCTAAAAACGTTATTTAGATTTTACGATCTTTGCTAAGTTTTGTTAATGACAAAGTATGAAGTTTAGCTATAAGTAAATCATCACTTTAAGTGTTTAAGTCTTGTTTAACTAAGGTTAACATTTCCTTTTAAACAAAACATTGTGTTTATTTCTTAAACTAAAATGAGTCTTGTCACATCATATTTATTTCTTTATATAGTAAGGTCACATCACATTTAGGGTAAGTTTTGTCATGATGCATTTATGGAAAGAAATGTGTTTGACTAACTTTGTTGTTGCTTGCAAGCTTTGTATTTGACTTGTTATTATGAGATGTGACATTGTTTGGTTGCTAGGAGTTATGAGACAAGACCTTGTTTGGTTTGCAAGATTTATTGCAAAACCAACTGCAGCCCTGGCGGTAGGGGTGTCATATGGGTCGACCCGACCCGACCCGAACCCGACCCTAACCCGATAAGGCCTTATAGGGTCGGGTTGATTCGGGTCTAATATACCTTATCGGGTTATCGGGTCAACCCGATAAACCCGATAGCCTTATAGGGTCGGGTTGCGGGTCTTAATTATTTCGTTATCGGGTTATCGGGTTGACCCGATAAGCTATAATAACACATTAAAAGTTTTATAATTTTTGAACTAAACCCGATAACCCGAACCCGATAACCCGATAGACCCGAACCCGATAACCCGATTCCTTATCGGATCGGGTTGCGGGTTAATTTTTATTTTTCGAAAACCCGATAGACCCGACCCGATAGAGGCTTATCGGGTCGGGTTGACCCGAATGACAACCCTACCTGGCGGTACCCTGGGGGTACACGGGCGGAACCCATTTGAGGGGTCCGCCTGATCTGCCAGACCTGCAGAATTGTTTGCTATAAATACCAAACCATTTGTTAGTTTTTAAAGAAACCCTTTTAGGAAAAATATTCACATACTCTCTCAACTAACTCAGTAACCTTTTGACTTGTGATTCTCTTATGTAGCAAGGGACTTCACAAGATCATTCAAGAAGTTACAAGCTTCAACTCTAAAGTTGCAAGTCTTGGTAGCTTGGTCATGTATAAGCTTTGGTAGTTTATACTTCATGAGTGTCATGTATATAGAAGTAAGTGGTTAGTATTTTAGGCCTCAAAATACGTAGTGTGTCGGGAGTTGTTGTACCCTTGTAAAAGAACTAACGGGAGTGGTTGTACCCTTGGTAAAGAACTCAACATCTAGCTTAGTGTCGGTAAAAGTGTAAGCGACGAACGGGAGTGGTTGTACCCTTGTAAAAGAACTTGACATCTAGCTTAGTGTCGGTAAAAGTGTAAGCGACGTTGTAAAGGTTTTCTCCACCAGTGAAAGGAGCTTGTTGATTAGTGCTTATAACTCTCGAGTTGGAAACTCGGGGCGTGGATGTAGGGCAAGGAAAAAGAGTCCTTGTAGCCGAACCACGATAAACAATCGTGTTGTGGTTTGATCGTTTCTTTCTTTATCTTTGCTTATTACATGTTGTTATTTAGTTAGAATTGCTAAGTTACATATAAAGCTTTTCAAAGAACTAAACTAGTTAAGATGTGTTTGTATCTTCAAACAAAAGTAAAAGCTTTCCTAATAACTAAACAAGCAAAGTTAAGATTATCACAAGCAAAGCTTTTCAATGTATGAAACTAGTAAAGTTAGAATTGATATCTACATAAAAAGCTTTTCAAAGAATCAAACATATAACATTGTGTTTATATCTTTAAGCAAACGTAAAAGATATTCAAGTTAAAAAGAATCTAAAAAGCGGTAAACTATTCAACCCCCCTTCTAGTTTTCCACAAAGTTTAATATAAATTTTTTTAAGTCTTAAACACTAAGAATTTGTGAGTTACTTAAAAACAAAGTTTATGTTTTGTCATCAACAAAAAGGGGGAGATTGTTAATACAAATATCGCCTAAAAACGTTATTTATATTTTACGATCTTTGCTAAGTTTGTTAACGACAAAATGTAAACTTTAGTTTCTAAGTAAATCATAATCTTAGTTTTAAAGACTTGCATAACTAGACATTTGCTACATTTTACATTTCATAAAACACAACACTTTTTATTTCTTAAAATAGAAATGTCACATCACATTTATGGTAAGTTTTGTCAATATACATTTATGGAAAGAAAGTGTGTTTGACCAACCATATGTTTGATTGCACAAGTTTTATGTTTGACTAGGTGTAATGAGATGTGACATTGTTTGGTTTGCAAGATTTATTGCAAAACCAACTGCAAGCCTGGCGAAACCCTGGGGGTACACGGGCGGAACCCATCTGAGGGTTCCGCCGTATCCGGCAGACCTGCAAAAGGTTTTGCTATAAATACTAAGCCACAAGTTTGATTTTTGGCTAATCACTCTACATCATATTTTTACACACATTCATTCATTCTTTCATCTAACCCTTTAACATATCATATGTGAAGTTTCTTTTTGTAGCAAAGAGGTTCACGAGTTCATTAAAAGTTACAAGTATTCAACACAACGTTGCAAGACTTGTTAGCTTAGCATTGTGTAGAGTTGTGTAGTTTACACTTCATTTGATTGTGTATTTTCAGTAGTGATCGGTTAGTATTTTAGTGCTCAAAATACAAAGTGTGACGGGAGTTGTTGTACCCTTGTAAAAGAACTAACGGGAGTGGTTGTACCGTTGTAAAAGAACTCGACATCTAGCTTAGTGTCGGTAAACGTGTATAAGCAACGTGTAAGGTTTTTTCCGCCGGTGAAAGGAGCTTGTTGACTAGTGAAAGAAACTCTCGAGTTGGATACTCGGGGCTTGGACGTAGGGCAAGGAAAAAGAGTCCTTGTAGCCGAACCACGATAAATACTCGTGTTGTGGTTTGATCGTTTCTTTCTTTATACTTGTATGTTATATATTGTGTTTGTGTATATATCTTTGATCAAACGGAAAGTTTCAAAAGATAATTAAACAAGTTAAAAAGATTTTAAGGTAAACTATTCAACCCCCCTTTCTAGTTTTCCACACAACCATTACTCCATACTTATGATTTATGTGTAAACCTCTTTTTGCTTCTGAATAGAATCCGAAAGAGACCTCAACAGAACTTTGGCTTATACGTTATTTAGCTGATAGTATTTAGTAACCTTTTTTATGGTTTAACTTTTTTGTTATACACACCAACTTTTAGTAACTCTTTTTTATGTTTTATTGAAAACTTCTACACTTAATATTTGTATTTTTACTATAAACACACTAAGCTATAATAGAATTAGTTGTGAGTTCAGGGGTTTTTCACTAAGCTTCTAAAAAAAAGCTTATAGCTTTATCATACACTTATTGTGTTATGGTAATTGAATAAGCCAATAAGCACCTTTAATAAGCATAACCAAACACCCCTTTAGTTCTAATCTGAAGTTTTCTTATTTGATGTTTTGACTAACTTTGTTGTTATCCTCACTATAATGCAACATGTTAGTGGTTTTTGCAGTTTTATCATCTTATCGCACACACTAAAGTTTAATGCAATTTGTTGTATGCATTTTTTAGAGGAGGATTAAGTATCAACACATGATTGTCGTGGAAGGATTTTCTACACCTACATAAAGTATGAATGTATAATTTAGTTGAGTTGCTGATTTAAATAATACATGAATGTATTTTAATGTACCAAAGATGTATTTTAGTGCCTATATATGAAATTTTATGGTAGGAATTCTTTTCGGAGTGTAATTTGTCTTTGAATGAGTTAATAAAACTTAGCAGGTGTTTGATGTCATTGATAACACTATGGGTGTCAACCAACGGTCTAAAATATGGGTGTCTTTTACCTTGATGATTTAGGCCAATTGTGAAGAAAGTTGTATTAAAGTGAAAGGTCGGTAAGGATTCAAACAATCCTAAAAGACTTGTGAATGTACTCTATGTCATTTTTTTATGCATTTGTAATTTACTTATACAAGTAATAATAATTTTCTTATATAGTTCGGGCTTAGAGAAAAATTATTCTTATACATTATACGTAAACGTAAGATTAAATTTGAGTTCTACCCATTATATCTTTTTTTGTTTCTCTTTATGAATAAAGAAGCTATAGTGTAAGAATCTATATTAATTTGGTAATTTTATGATCAAACATGAGAAGTAAATAGCACAAACTTATGAAAATACAACTTTCCAAACAAAAAATTACATTAGTAAAAATGATATGATTGTTATTCATAATTAAGGAAATGAATCAATCTTCAAAGCTATATAAATATGTTACATATTTTAATGAAAATATAAGTAAAAAAAATACCACAATTACAAAACACATCGTAAATTAATAGCACGAGTTTGCAAAACTAAAAGGATATATCACTAACATCTCATGCAAGTCAAGTATCATCATGTGATTTTGCTTGAATAATAAAATATAATTTTTAATCCAAAAGCATTCTCCTAAAATAATATGTAGGTTATAACATATACATATGAACTTTTATTTTTAGTCCATCAAGTAAAACCATTTGAAACATGTTAAGTGGTTCATTTCTTAATCGATAATAATACATAATTAAAACAAAATTTTAAAAACCCTGTGCGTGCACACGTATTATAACTAGTGCTTGTAGCCTAAATTACATATTGGATTATGTTTGAAGCAATCTTCTTATTAAAAATGCAGGTAAGTTCATATAAATTTGAATTGAACATATAAATATGCTAGTACATAAGAAATATGTCAAGAGTTGATCAAAACATATATTGTTGGAAACTTTGTTATACAAATGATTATTTGTAAACTTATAACACTATATAATATATGTATATATATTAGTATTAATTTGTGTGTTTGCGTTCTTCTTGAAAAGAGCTTCTCAACGGGCTCTAGAGTGTTCAAATAAGAGTTTACATGAATGAGATATCGTGTCTCAAAGTGAATTATTTGAAACATAAAAACTGAAAAATGGAAGAAGTATGAAATTAAAAATGAAGGGACTTTGAGGTTATTTTCTTTTATAGAATTTTCCACTTTTTAAAATACTGATTCAACAAGTCAAATACTAATTCGTTTTCTGTGTTTATAAAGATTTCAAATCGTGTTAGATCAATGTATGATAATGGTGTTTCATGCATTGATAATAACCAGAGATTACATTTTATAGACATCTAACCCTAACTCATAATACTATCGGGCCGTAGCCCATACAAACGACTCATGGGCTATACACATTATACGACTAACAATCACCCACAGTTCGAGCGGAAGGACACCAGACACTCAAACTGGTACGAAACTCCTCAAACAAAGCAGAAGGTAATCATTTGGTAAAAATATCCGTATACTGATAACATGACGGTAGATGAAGAACTCTAACTTGACCAAGTTGAGATCCATGAATAACCTATACATGCCATAGAACCTATCAACCAATCATAGCCACCCATTTATATTTTCTATTTTTTTGCAAAACAACATATCTTGCAAACGGTAAATCTTCAAGCTACAAAAAAATACCATCGCAACGAGAATTAAATGATCTTTCTATAGATATGCATTGTTATATACTTTCGACCATTTTTTTTTTTTAATTTCCACCTAGAAAGAATCATATATGATTCGTAAAAATCATATATGATTCGTAAAAAATCATATATGATTCGTAAGAATCATATATGATTTGTTAAAATCGAATCATATATGCTTCTTACGAATCATATATGATTTTTCTGGGCAAAAAAAAAGTTCATAGAAAAAAAAGTTCGTCGAAAGTATATAACAATGCATATCTATAGAAAGATAATTTAATTCTCATCGCGATGATATTTTTTTGTAGCTTGACGATTTACGGTTTGCGAAATATTTAAGTTTTAAAAAAAGGGTGGAAGTTTATTTTTTATTTTGATTAAAAAAATGAGTGGCTAAAATTGCTTGATGAGTTCTATGGTAAAAGTTGGATCTATAAAGAACTTTTGGCCAACAACCAAATCCCGTACAAAATGAATATCAATCTCTATATGCTTCGTACGCTAATGCTGAACCGGATTAGAAGATAAATATACGACACTAACATTATCACGGTAGACAAGCGTAACTGAAGACAAAGGCGTATGCAGCTCACGTAGCAGGTTCTGCAACCAACAAATCTCAGTAATAGCATTGGCAACACCACAATATTTTGCCTCCGCACTGGAATGAGAAAGCGTCGGTTGATACTTAGAGGACCAGGAGAGGAGATTGTTTCCAAGGAAAACACAATAGCCAGAATTCGATCACCTAGTAGTAAGGCAACCAGCTCAATCAACATCCGAATATACAACAAAAGAGGAAGTAGAGGATGAGTTAGGGTTACAGCCCATGAGTCGTCTAATGTGTATAGCCCATGAGTCGTTTGTATGGGCTACGGCCCGATAGTATTATGAGTTAGGGTTAGATGTTTATATAATGTAATCTCCGGTTATTATCAATGCATGAAACACCGTTATCGTACAATCATAACAGATTTGCGTATCTTGTTCGCATTTGGCTACGATATTTTCTTGATGGAAAATATTTTTTATTTTTAGTTGTGATCTGTTGAATACAATCTAACCTAAAAACGCACCATTATGCTACCTCCGTGAAAATGAAAATTTCTCCAACATATTTGATAAATGCGTCAACGTTTCCGTGATCTTTCTGGTGTGTTAGTCAAGTACGGTAGTACACGCTTTTATTGGTACCCTGGAAACAAACAACAGATCTTTTTAAAGAGAATCGTGTCAAACACGAGCCTCAACTTTTACTGTTTAAATACAGTCTTTAGTTTTATTGGTACATTGTTTATTTAAATACTGCAATCGAGTCTGTCTTCTTATCTTCTACACCTTCTGCCCAATTATATATTTTTTTTTAATTGTTTACAGTTTATTGTTTATTTAATTTGTTAATTCGTTTTATACAATAAAATGTATATGTTTCCCTACATATAAAGCGTCTTAACAGCCTGGATCAATGACCACTTTGGTTTTAAGTCAAAATAGAAGACTGAAGTTAGAATAAAATGCCAATATCATTTTAATGGATCAAGAGCCTCTCATGTTCAAATTGAACATGAGAGGTAATGTTCACTTGTTTGTGAGTTAAATAAAAAAAAATAAGCTATTTATTGTGGGACCTCAATAATATTGAAAATGAATTTTTCTCTCAACACAAAGCTAACATGTTCTCTTGAATATGGGAGGACCCCACTCCCATTTTAATACAAACTATTCTTATCAAAAACTAGAAACTATTGATATGAATAATCTCTAAGAGACCAAAAAGTCTTGCGAAAATCACCATGAGAGAAATGGTTTTCACCAAACATTTCGTCAAACTTTTTGCATGACTGAGAGGGATGCTTTTTGTAAGAGTTTTGACCTTAGGCAGTAAGGGGATTCAATCCCCTTACTTTTCTCTGTCACGTCAACTTTCTCTCTCTAGCGACATGCAGGCGATTCAGTGCCCCAGTAAGGGCGGCCTAGTTCAATTTTTTTTTTTTTTTTTTTTTTTTTTTTTTTTTTTTTTTTTTTTACAAACTTAATAATTAAAAGGGAAAATTACACAGATAGGTAACGAACTTTGAAAAATTTTCAATGTTAGGTAACGAACTCTCAAAAATACTAATATAACCAACCAAACTTGTTGAAACCTTTAATGTTATGCTATATGACCGTTTAAGCTTATTGGGCCACGTGTAACCACACAAATCGTCTATTTAACTGTTTATATCACCACCTGTCCACCATTTACCTTCTTCAACATTAATCTCACATGTGAACACAAAAATCTATCTTGTTCCAACCAAAATTAGGACGAAAACAAGCTTTGGCCGTGAGTTTGAACCCACGGCTTTGGCTCGACTCGACAACAACCACAATCAAAAATACCAACCATTTTTCTTATCTTGTTTACACGAGTATATATCCCACCGTGGCAACGAGAGGCGAAGGACGGTGGGTCTCACCTTCTTAAGCTCTAAATATCATGGATCTACAATTTCTTGGTGATGGTGAGGTGCTAGCGTGACGGTGGTGGTGGTTACGAGGTGTTTGATGATGATTGGTGGCGCATGTTGTGGTTATCCGTGGCAAGTAGGTCATGAGTAAGGTGTTGGTGGTGGAGTTATGATAATGGTGGTGGAGGTGTGGTGCTGTGGTGACCGGAAAAGATGGCCGGAGAGGAGAGTGTGGTGATGGGTTCTAGAGTCATTTCTCAACTTGTTGAAGTGGACATTCACCATAGTCCTAGAGTCATTTCTCAACTTGTTCCATTCCTCTCGTCTGCAAAAATATTGAACATCCATGTGTCTCTAAATCAAGATCTTTCAATATGTGTGGATTTGCGTTTGAATATGGTGTGGGCATTTGATTTTTGAAATTGGTGTTTTAATTTGATAATATGAATGTGTAGATTCTGATGGTGGGCATTTGATTTATGAATCTGGTGTTTTAATTTGATAATGTATGTGTAGATTAGTGTTAGTGTTAGTGGATTGAAGCATTGAAGATGAACAAGTTGCAGTCAAACATGGTGACAAGTCAAAGCTTTTGTCTTGTGGGTACTTTAATAGTGCATTCAAACATTCGTGATACAATGGTAACCGGTTGCACCGGTTACAAGTTGCAAAAATAGCCTATGTAGCATAACTCTAACAAATGCAATAAGTTTGATATGTAATATTAGTATTTTTTAAAGTTCGTTACCTAACATTAGAAATTTTTCAAAGTTCATTACCTATCTGTGTAATTTTCCCTAATTAAAACACTAATTTCATTAATAAAAATAAAACAGTACATAGATTGAAAACATAAACTTAAACATTACATAAACTTCAATTATAATCCTAACTTCAGTTGTAGTCCGGGTGATCCCAAGTCTGAGAGTTGTCGGAGCGGTAACCGTCATCGTAAGGATCAAAGCTCGCGAACCTCTCTTCTTCTAACTGAGTTTCCAAC
Source organism: Artemisia argyi (assembly GCA_030686995.1). Lineage (NCBI taxonomy): Eukaryota > Viridiplantae > Streptophyta > Magnoliopsida > Asterales > Asteraceae > Artemisia > Artemisia argyi. The sequence goes on from JARVZY010011829.1 coordinate 20,879, forward strand.
CTGCTCAGTTCCCGCTCCTTCTCAGAGTTCCAGCCATCATCATCTGCTGCTACATTTTCCTCAAAACTTACCTGAAAATTATCCAGACGAGGCAGCTGTTGTTGTTGCTCAACAACTCGTTGTGCAGATGAACTTGATGCACCTTGCACAAATTGTTGTTGTTGTTCAACCATAGCAGCTTTCACATTTTCTTCAAAGCTCCAACGAATCTTGTTTGTTTTTTGGGCATGTATCTGACTCACACAGCCACGTAATGCCTCAACAACGGCATGATCTTTACGAAATTCGTCGTATAAAAACTGGTCGATCACATATTTCCTGTCGTCAGAAATGTGATCGCAATCTGAGTAGCGTGTTCTCATTCGTTGTTTGAGGGCCTTTGCCAGTTCAAACCTGCTAATAACTTCGAAAATAGCTTCTTGACGAGCCGTGTCGTCTTTCTCAGCTTGGTTTTTGACCCATTTTTGAAATTCTTCGACGGTATGAGGCAATTTATTACACGCCATTTTGAATTGAAATATGTGTGAGATTTTGTGAATTTTAAGTGTGTAAAATATGTTGTGTTAATGTGGTATTTATAGTGTGTTGATTTTTTTTTTTTTTTTTTAAACCGTTACATGAATTTTACATGAATATATAAACGGTAACTTCATTCAAAAAACAAAGAAAAAAGTGGAATACCATTCGATCGGCCATACGACCGGTTGGTGTTTTTGTTGTTGCTCGACCGAATCTCCACAGCAAGGGGATCGACTGGGAATCGATCACCCAAGTCGATCGTATACCCCTTCTGCATGCAGCCTTAAGCTTTTAAAGATAGGTTCATGACAATAGTTTCTGACATGAATGATTTATGTAAGAATGTAAGATATATAGATAAACCATGTAGACAGATTTCAAGATCTCCTGTTTTCTCCTAAACACTAATTTATATTTGTTTCACCAAGCAAAGAGACCGCAGATTAACGGGGGCATGCATGCTATCATGTCCAACAGTCCAAGTGACATTAACCATGCCGTGAACTGTACGTGGGCAGCTTTCTTCATCCATGCATGTTATTTAAAAATGAAGGAAAAATGAACTTGTTACTTGGCTTTTACTTAACAAACTCTGACTTTTTTTTTACATATTGTTATGTGGACTTTTGTTATGGGACCATGGACGGTTTTCAGTTTCCTAGACTGGAGATAATGTACGCTAAACAGTCCTTGAAAGTGCATGCATGTGCTTGAAGTCAAATTAACATATTGGAATATGTTTGAAGCAATCTTTATTTTAGTAGTCACTGATACTCTGAGGACAGACCCAGAATTTTTAATAAGGTGTTGCACAATTTTTTTAAATAATATTGTATACTAAAGTAACCCTATAAAGAAATTATTAGGTAAAATTGAGGGTTACACGTGCTGATCAGAAAAGACACATTTTATAATAATAATAATAATAATAATAATAATAATACACTTCATGACTAAAAATCAAGTGTGACTCGTGCTACACCCGGCTCTCATATGAGTCCGTCCCTGCTGATACTAGGTTTTGCGGTGACAAAAAATTAAAGGTTGTCTGATGCATTTTATTTAGACTAAAGAAACAACGTACCTGCAATTAATTTTTTTTTCGAGCAGGGCATTTAGTAAAATCGTGATTTTTTATGATAATGTACATTAGACGAAAAAAATACCAAGTTATCCACGAAATTCATAGCAATCATAATCTTTATGTGTGATTATATACCCCACAACGAGTCAAGCATTGATGTAAGATTTATTAGTAATACATATCCTCATACTATATTTTACAAACTCATCCTTTTATCCATATATTTGCTAGTAGCTCTTCCCATTTAGTCCATTGAATTAGTCTTTGGGAGTAAAGATCCAGCTTGGTGTAACAAAAAAGCTACCAAACTTGTTGGGTTTTTTAACCTCACATTAATTGTATATTTGTATTGTAAAAGACGAAAAAGTCAAAAGAATCACTATGACAAAGTCTTGATTTCATTGAAAAATATATTAAACCCATGTTTTAAAATAATACTATCATGTGGAGCAATGGGCTACGTGGCTTAGAGCCTATCATCAGGCCCAAAATCCATTGTTAAGTGCCACGAAGCTCAATTTTGGTAACATTTTTAAATTTCAAGCAATATAAGTCGTTTACAATGGATATAAATCAGATATATATTATTCTCTTCCAATCATGCGTTATTTTTGGTAAATATATTTCCTTGTTTTTGTAATGATATTCAAACTATTTAGATGTTCCAAACCTACCAAAAATAATATCATCCTTTATAAAGTACATACATGTCTAAAAAAACATTCCTTTTTATTAAATGACATTCAAGAATATATATTTAGTTCTTATCATAATGTGGTTTCTTGATCATTGTTTGTTAGAATGAAACTAATATGCTTCCGTTCTGCATTATCTACGTGTTTGGGTATATTGACGATGTCGATAATGGTAGATCTCTCAACACATAACCTTTTGTAAGTCTAGTTTCCTAGCATTACATCATGCATGCATGATACGGAGTACATAACAGTGATATGTTTATTAGATTACTAACGTAGTTTGGTTATACTGATTTTGCCTAATGATCATGGCTTAACCAATCTAAAACCGAAGCGATCAAATTGTTATTTTCCGAATCAGCCCAAAAAGTTTGGTTGGACTGGTTTTAGAGTCGAATTGTTATTTTCAAGTCGATTATTAACTCGACGATTAGAAACTACAATAAACAAACAAAAGATTAAAACTTGTTTGATTTAAAAATTCATAGTCCTCATAGTTTAATAGCAGCAATCATCAATGTTATCGTGTATAATGATTTTGAGTTGATACTAGGAAGATGTGATTTTGGGAACTAATTAAGCCGCATTAGTGATTTTGTATTTTTAATGTCCACAATCATATAGATTGAAATTGTATCATGTAGTTCTAAAAAAAAAGCTCATTCTCACCGCTCATTACCCCAAAAAGCTCTAAAAAAGCTCCGCGCCAAACATAGCCTATATCTCCTTAAAAAATATACATGTTGTTAATTACATGTTAATTTTATATGGAATATATGCTTATAATAAGCAGACATATAAAAGCATTCCCAAAAACCCTCTGAAATCATTATGTAAAAATATTCAATCCGCTGTACTAATCATGTATTATATGATTAAAAGGGGTTTAATTATTTTTTAATTGGAAGAATGTGATTAAAGATATAAAGTCGGTGTGGTTATTGCCAACCAGCCCATGTGAAAATCGCCCAATAACACATGGCTGATGGCTTCTAATTCTTCTCCTTTATATTGTTTAGAAAACAACATTCTCTTATGCCATTTGCCCATTTCCATCCCACAATCAACTTGCCCAACTTCTTATCACAAATGCTCACTAAATCAAAAACCAATGCAACATGTTTCTTCTTTATGCTTCTCTCATTATACATCTTCATGTCCCATGACTACGACCATAGCGGATCATGGTGGTTGTCATACCAAATATGGTCCATTGTTCGAGTTGTGGGAGTTGTGTTAATTGTAGGTTTATTGGTGGTTATGGTAAGAACTACCATAGTGACATGTATCACGGTGTTGGTGATGTTGGCATTTGCTGGAAAGCGTCGTCGTGTATTGGTGGTAGAAGGACGGAAGATTAGTGGAGACGTAGCGATGCATTTGTTAAAGGTTGTGATTAAAGAAAGAAGTCTTGTCGTGGTTGCTTGTGCTACATTTTTGAGCTCAATGGCCATGGTTTGGGTTGCTTAAACCAAAAGTTCATCAAAGTTAAACTTATACTTTTGTTCATATATAATAAGTTTAAAAGATGTTTTTATTTTTATTTTTTTTTATTATTTTTGTTTATTTTATATATTATTTTTGTAGAATAATTTGTAAAATAATGCATATAGAAGTTGAGTTTTATTCCAAGTTTTTTTTATCTATACATGTAAAGATTGTAAAGTTTAAAATATTAAACTACATGCATCTCAATTTTGTATCAACTTGAACTACAAGAATAATTGATTAGTTTGAGTTTTTCTAATATACATTTTGTGAGAATATATTACCGAACATAACCTGGTTATCTTATTATTGAAGACGCATCATCTCAAGACTTCCACATATAGACTTAGCTAATGGATTGGGCCAAGTCTACATATGTACTTAGCTAATTGGATTGGGCTAAACATACATATTGATTTAGCTAATTGGATCTGGCCAAGCAAATGAACAAGCTCATTTAGGGCCCAATAGTGACGGCCCCTTCAAGACCCAACAATATTTCTAGAAGCTTCTAGAACTTGAAGGGAAAAAGGCAAATTCAAATTTGAATTTTGAATTTGAGCGCGAAGAAAGAATATTCAAATTTTGAATTTTGAATTTTGATGCATGCTATTATCCATCCATGCATGCTATTACACATTTGTGGGTTCATCCTTTTATCCAAGATCTTAAGCTTATAAATACCAAGCTTTCCACCATTTATGGCTTGCCAATTTCAAGATTTCAAAACACATACATAAATAATCATGTAGTTAGATTAGGAAATTGTAATACGTAGATTCGGACGATATGTAAAGTCCGTAGGTGATTGTGTAGATTAGGACGATGTGTACGCCCGTAAGTGATTATGTGTAGATCAGGATGGTGTGTACGTTCACGGGTGTCCGTGTGTAGATTAGGACGGTGTGTATGTCTGTGTGTTGATTTGGACGGTGTGTAAGTCCGTGTGAAGACTTGGATTGTGTATAAATCCAAGTGGACAAGGTGTATGTCCGTATAGTGCCGTGTGTCGGTATGTGGATTGGTTCTAGCCAAGATTACAACTCGACATTCCGCTTAGTGTCATAAATCAGTGTAAGCGTTGGTGTATGGTTTGTTCCGCCTAAAGAGAGCGTGTTGACTAGTGAAGTAACTCTCGAGTTGGGTACTCGGGGAGTGGAGTAGGGCGAAGAGGTGCTTCGTGCCGAACCACTATAAATCATTGTGTCCGATTTGCGTTTTCTCTACTCATATCTTTACTTTTTATTTTTGCATTTATTGTTTCACATTTATACCTTCCTTGAGTTTGTGTTTGTGTGGCTTGTTGCTTATAATGCGATAATGCAAAACATCATAAACGTCACTCGTGACGGTCCTGTAAATAGACCGACGGTCCCACATATATATGGGATTGTCCATACATTTCAGGGACCGTCCCCAGT